>STGP01003345.1:9503-29984 GCA_004918865.1 Caryocar brasiliense | reverse complement strand
AATGCTAACTGCTTCCCATTTTGTCACAGAAATTGTATGAACTGGTTGTTCGGCATTTTCTGGCTTGTGTTTCACAACCAGCTGTAGGTGCTGAAACTACTGTTGAAATTGATATTGCTGGTGAATTGTTTTCTGCATCAGGGAGAGTGATATTAGCTGTAAGTATTTAGAGTTATTTGGAATTCTTATTCATCATCGGAATTATTGTTTTTATTCTTTGTATAATTGACCATTTGAATAGTTTCATTAATATCTTGGTGTGTACCTGTGGGAGTTCTTGAAAACCAATGTTTATTGAATTTCTAGTCATGGCCATTTAGGGAGTCTATTTAACATGTGCCATATCCTCATTAAATGATTCTACTCATATTTTGATTGTTCAATATGTGAGTAGAACTGGTAGTTAGAAAGTCGTAGTTTTTTTTTACCTCTCTTCTCTTCTACATGATGCCAAGTGGTATGCGTCCTGAATAGTAGAATTCAATGAGGAGACAAATCAAACTATCAGAACTTGAATTCAACAAGGTCTTATCAGCATTTGTGTGTAATCCTTGAAGAAAAGACTGGCAAATGTTTCGAACAATATGTGGATCTTGGTATTTCCCATCCAATGTTGCGTTCTTTGCAGGCATCCCCCATAAGTAATTAAGTTTTTTGGCCTTAAGTTCATAGAAATCAGAAGCGTTGGTCTTTCATTAACGCTTAACATATGTTTAATGCAGCCAGATTGGTTTATTCATTTGTAACAGTGAAAAATAGTTGGAGTGGCAAAAGCATTAACGGACTTTTGCTGGTGATTCATAAGAGATGTTACAAAGTGAAAAGGTAGTTTTTCTAGCTTTGGTCCCTTCCAGCAAGACCATCTCTTCATACTAAAAATCTACAGCACAGAAGGATTGAGGTGCTTAATTTTGAACCAGCTTAATGGAAGAATTTAGTGAGCAGAGATAAGAAATTGGTTCTCAGTTTTCTACACTGATAAATAGTCAATTATAAATATTTGATCCAAATGATCTTAATAAACTATGTAATAAAGGTTGTAGTCTTTTTAAGGGTGGTGTGTGTTCGTGCTACTTTAAGTTAACATTATTAGCGTGGCCCTGATGTATTGTTCTGGCTAATGTTTGGGAGTTTCACTCTTGTGTAATCTCTGCAGCAAATCATTCCGAATTTCTTTTCAGGAACATGATTTCATTGTGCTTGTTGTTTTATACTTGATGTAATTGCATTTTGTTTGAACAGAGAAATTACTTGGATGTTTACCGCTTCGAATCATGGGGAGGTTCAATAATTCCAACCTATGCCCGGGGACAACAGGTTTGCCATTTATGATCAAATGATGCATCTCCTTCATTCTTATACTTGTTCTGTTAATTTTTAGACATTTTTCTCTCTATTGGCTAGTTGTTAGTGATTTATGTTGTTTTGTATACTTGAACTGCTCGAGCTCTTCATTCATAAGTCTTCTGGACAAACATTAAAAGATCTGTGACTAAGTGGACAGAAGACCAAGAAAGGACCTGGGCTAGTTGAGGCTGGAGCTATCTTTGATTTGTGAAATAATATTTCTGTTTTAGTTGCTTAGAGTACCGAAACTTGCTTGACTAACTTTTTCTGCATATGCTACGTTTCATATCGGAAGTTTCAAAGTGGGTTCCTTGAGTCCTATATTCTCTGCATTATTTTCAAATCATTACTCTACATTGAATTCCTAATTTCCTGCTCTTCATTTCTTGTACATAAAAGTATGTTTGGAAACATGCTTTTTCAGTGGCTTTTGCTTTTTGGGGGATAATCTTGGAAATTTGAAAAGGTTTCCTTCTCTACAATCAGATCCTTTACAACTATCAGCTACTAGTTATCAACCGAAAGCCAAGTAAACAAACAAGCCCTTAAGTCTATAAGTGGTTGCTTTCTGTTATAAATTTCTTCCTTTGTGTAGGTTTTAAGATTCTGACTATTAATGGGATGATAAATTGATATAGGTCTATTCCCGGTGCAAAACTAACTGATTGTTTTTTTCACATTTGCACAATGATACAAGTTTGACCTGAAGTAAGCATGTGATCATTTGTTAGGTAAACCTACTGTTTGCCATGTCATGAAATGTTTACACAAAAAGAAAATATATTCTTTGTACAAGAAGGGCACAGTACTTTATATGGATGTATGTAAAAAATTGAGTTGTGGGAGGTAAGAATGTTTCAGAAAAAAAGTTATTGGCGCAGAATTGGGGAGGAGACATTGCTTGAAATTAGCAGTAAAATGTTACTATCGCCCTTTTTTAGGTTTTCGTAACAATATTGACTTTGTTACTCAAGTGCCTTCTTTCTCTTTCAACTTTTCTTGTCATAAATTGAATTTTCTGAACCTCATCCCTGATGTTTGACTGCTTTGGATAAATGAACAGCTGTTCTTCTTTGTGGGTGAAACAGAAGATTCTTTTGTGTTTATGTACTTGTACCCATTACATATTGATAAGCATCATGCACAAAATAGAATATATATATTTTCAAAAGTTTGATACTAATTGATTGTGTGTAAATGTGGATAAACATTGATGACAACTGAATTTGATGTTTCACACTTTCTAGTATTTACTTTAGTTAATGGAGCTCATTTAAGTTAGAGGTATAGAAAATTATATCATTTTCTTTTGTACAATATTGCAGTTTATTCCAACTACACTGACTCTGGATTCAGGAATTACTAGACCGCCACCTCTTCTAAGTGAAGCTGATTTGCTAAGTTGTATGGACAAGGTGAGAACATTTTTACTCTGATGAGGGTTTTGCACATTATGGTATTCAACATTCTAGGTTTTCTGAGTTCACGAGTTTCATTCACAAGGATTATGATCATTTACTTGTAGGCGGGCATTGGTACAGATGCAACCATGCATGATCACATAAAAAAGCTGCTCGATCGGTTCTATGCTACGAAGGATGCAAATACTCGTTTTTCACCAACTAATCTGGTAACTGTTTGACTTCTTCAGCAATCTACTTAATAGGTTATATAAAGTTTGGTGATTACTTTTTATGGTATGGTTGTCGGCTGCTTTACTGTTTGGATCCTAGTGATTGCTTTTAGTGAATCATTGTGGAACTATATTTTCCTAACAAGTGACAAGAACTGCAGTATGCATAATTTATGTTACCAGTTTAATTTTCAGCATCTTATTGACAGATTAAGAGATTTGATTAAGTAATTACAATTTGGTGGCTAGTTATGATACTAAATGGCCCTGCATATCTTCATCTAGTTATGTAAATGCTTCCTGTATTGATGAATGAAGTACCTACTCACAATGGATTAGGAATACAGGTATTATAAACCATTTTAGAGGGAGGCATGGTAATTCTTCACATTTAGGGCCTATTTTTTAAGTTTAAAGGTAAAAGTTATGATGTGAAATTATTGTTAAGGATATGAAGTTAAAATGAAGATGATATTAAAATATTTTTTATATTGCCTTTTCACTGTAACTACTACTGTGAGCTAGTCTCCCAAACACCCCCTTAATAGTTTATAAGGATTTTAATTCTGATGTTGATGCAAATCAAATGGGTGGTAGTGTTTACTACTGGAAGCTGAAGCAAAAGCTCATTATGAACCGTAATTCATTTTCAATTCAATTTTGCATCTTGAACGTTCACAAACTTACTCTTTGCACCTTGATTATAGCAGTGTGAGAAAACCTATTAATATGTGTGCAAAGTGCCTTTTAAATCAATACCTAAACAAAAAACTAAACCCTCTAAACTTCTTAGGAGTTAACAATGTCAACACCAAACTGTTATTGAAGGATCTGGTGCACATATGTGTTGTTCCTCTACTTAAACAACGTTGTGATAGTGCTGAAAAGATGACTGTTTAAAGGGTGTTGTATGTTGTGCAGAATAGATGTCCATGAAGCCAAGAATTGTGTTGTTGTGTGGGTGATGTGGATGGATTATGAGCTTTAAATTGGTTATCTGATAGCTGGAGCATTTAATGTTTCTCTTTCTTATTCATTTGACTACATAATACCATGCCTGTTTGATTTCAGAAAATAATTGAATTCATGAATTTTATCATAAATTTGTGGGTTACTTGGATGGTTTGGAGATTTCCCATGATTCTTCAATTCTCAAATTTGGTACAGTGCATCACATGTGCTTTACTCATGATTCATATGAGTAGTTGAATGTTCTTTGCTATCTGAAGTTTAAACATATTTGTTTTCTATGTAAACAGACTAAAGTTGTCAGACATAAATATTAAAGCTTTAATAAATGTCTGGACCATAATTGATCAAGTATAAATACAATACCTAGATAATCTGATTTTCATGTCAAGTATAAAACACTGTAATGAAGCAATTTGACTTAAATTATGCTATGGACAAGACACTTAAAGTTATAAATCCTATTCTTGTATTATAGACGCTTTTTTGTAGGTAAATAAAATGAAATATCAAATCATTATATCTCTGTTTACATTTTCCTTACATGCAAAATAATTTTAACTTCATGGGCAACATGTGAGCTTGAAAATAGTAGTAATTTTGGAAAATGATCTCTCTGTCTGTTTAAAGGAGAGGAGACCCAAAGTGAAGGAGAGGGTATGAATAAATGAAAGAATTAAAGTGCTGAGGAAAAAAATGTACTACACTTTGTTCGGATTCAAAAGAAAGAAGGAACGAATTCATTTATTATTGAAGATATTACCAAAACCCTTATAAAATATCTGTTAGCTTTATTAGTTATGGGTTTAAAAATGTTAATTTCCTCTCATGGGCAGATTGATAGAGATGGGACCCCAAGGCAACAAGAAAAAAATTCTGGTCCTTTCCTTTTTGCTATCCTCACAGTGGTATTTAATTAAAACTATATTTTTCCCTTTGTTTCTCCATCCCTATTTCTTTTCTCCCATCTTTCTGCCAAAACTAACATAGTAGCCACATGTAATGGGAGTTAAAAACAGAAGATTGTCTTTCGTAATTTTCCTGATGGAAAATATGCACAAGCTGGAGAGTGGTCAATGCTCTTATACTTTGCTTAAGTGCCTCTTTGTAAATAGTGGGTCACCTTGTTTCAGCCTTGCAATGTGATTCCAGATGTTATTTTATTGCTTGTTTATTTATGTGTTTTGGTATTGTTATAAATTGGAATCACAGAAGCGGGGTCTAAAATTCATTCTGTTATGGCCATTTATTAACAGACCATATGATTGTCTACAACTGTTTTGCACTATGTGTACACAATCATATTTGATATGTTCTGATGCCAGTGATGGTTGTCCTTGATTAATTTTGATATGTCATTTACATTTCTGATTGAGCTTTTGTGAGTGGCATTTATAGTTCAGCTACTGTATCATTCTGTAAAAGGACCTGCATTGTTGATGAGCTCCTTTGCTGTTTTATTTGACTTACACTCCCTTTGAATTTCCTGGACTTGCTTACAACTTACATGATTAGTTAGGAAATGGAAAAGTTGCTTTTTATTTTTTTATTCTGTGTGGGATACACAGGAAAAGATTCTTACTATTGACATTGTAGTTGGGTGACAAACTAGTGAATTTTGAAAGGGCCACAATAGCTTCAATGGTATGCTTGCAGAGAATCAACACATGCAGATTAAGGCCTGAGGAGGTTATCATTGTTGGTATTATTTATCAGAGGAGGATACAGTTCCCTTGGCCATATTGATTAGTTGGCCTGAGCAGGCTACAAGGAAAATCCTTGAAATCAACGTAGCAATATATTTTAACTTGTTAAGGCTTCCAAGTCATATGCATTTAGGTTATATTTTGCACCCCTTAGGTGTCCTTCTGAATGGTTTTTCTTCGTTTTATTAATGAGAAAAGGGATTATAGACTGTGACGCAACATTTTGCAAATAGCTTATTAGTTTCTGTCATACTGCATTGTAAGTCAAGCCCAGGTTTTCCTATCATTCATGGAACAATTCTTCACGAGCTCCTACACATTATTTCTTTATTAATTATGACTGTTATGTAATTTCAGGGCGAGGCACTAGTTATGGGATATGATGACATGGGGTGAGTAACCCATTTTAATTTCAACGAGGCTCATGCTTTCAGAATTGTCTATCATTTTTCCATGAAAGACGAATTGGACTCTAATTAGTGTGACAACAAAATTGGTTATGACCACTGCATGCTTTTGATTTGAGTTATGTTGCTGTACATGGTAACAAATTTATCATCTGATGTTGGTCCTGCCTATATAGGTCCTTATAAAATATATTGATGTCTATATCAACCATTTTGTACTAGTTATCACAGTGCTTCTCAAAACTTTGACAATACACAAATAAAATATACAAAATATTATGATTACGAGCAAACAAATATGCTTGCATTTATAGCTCCCAGAACTTGTAATCTTGTGTTTAAGACTCTTCTGTGGACACTAAAATTCTTGCAAATTTTTTAACTATATTGTCTTTATGCCTGTGTTATTAATTGCTTTCACAGTTGTCACTATTAAGCTAATCATAATATGGTATAAAAAATATGCTAACATTTCCAAGGGTAAATGAAAAATAAATGGAATGACATTATGATACACTTTATAACAGCATTTGTTGGGTGAACACAGTATATGATTGGATAGAAAGCTGCGTGAAGATCCTACATAAATGCAAATGATCTCAACTGGCAGCAATTTTATTTGGTTAGATGCACAATGTTTCTGACCACGGAATGCTGCCTTGTGAATAAGAAGGAAGAATAGTAGTACTAATATGTGATGCATAATTTAAATTGTTCATCTCTGTTAAGCTTACTTTGCATATTCTACAAAACTTCCTTAATGGACATACTGTTATAATGATTTTTGTGTCTTTTATAGCATATTTGTACCAACATTTTTGGTTCATTGTTTTGGCCTATCTTTGTTGATTTAAGCTGATGACCAATCATTAATGACATTTTTTCTTTGTGAGAAATGAAACTTTTAAGCGAATGGAAGTTCTTCTTTGGTGTTTATCCTTTTTAATGGATGCACTCTTTTAGAGTGTTGATCTCATTTATGAAATATTTGTGTTTTAAATGGATATACTATTATAATGGTGTTTATCTCATTGCCGACATATCTGCATCGTGAGTTTCAGCATCTTATCGTTGTTTGAAGCCTTTTTTGTGGTGATCTGAGGTGTCAAGTAATTGAGTTTTGTTTTTCTCAGCTATGAACTATGGAAACCAAAGCTCAGATCAATGATGGAACACAACATGAAAGAAGTCAGCATAGGCCATAAGACTAAAGCTGAAGTTCTCTCAAGTTGCTTGCAACAGATGAAGGCTTGCTTCTTAGATGTAAGTTGATATTCACTTGTATAACCTGGGAATGTTTTTTCTTGGCAGGTTTGTATATGTTGGTAGTTTTTCAAACACTAGAACTTTGGTTGGGAATAGCAGAAAATAATAACCTATGGTTTCGTCTTCCATACCATATAGGCTTATGATTCTTTTTGCTAACCCTTCTCACTGGAGTCTAGGATTTTAGGGTTTAGGGCTGATTCATTTTCCTATGTTTGCAAGAAATAACAGAAAATGCAGAATATGTTTTCCGCCATACAAGTAAAGCCAAGTTACTTTAGTCAAGTATTCTTCTGTGCTGGTTTTTATAAGATACACTTGAAATTTGCTGATTTTTCACCTGGTTATTGTAATATATAAGCACATGAAGGGTAAAATAGTTGTTTCAAGGATGGGCGGCATAAGTTGCTCACTTCTATATGTAAGTTTGATTTACCAGCTAAAATCGTAGTTCTCATTTGTTTACTGGTGAATTTGCTAACCTGGGAGGGAGAGAATGCAAATTACATGAAAGGAAGAAGTCCTTTATGACCTGATTTTTTTCTCCACATGTAAGTGGAATAAAATCTTGGGAATGGGAATGCAGTCATTCCTGTTGGCATCCCCTTTTCCAGGTGACTAAGCAGGACCCTAGCATTTTGTATGCCCTAAGGTATTCACTTGCTTTTTGTACTTACACTGGTAATCTTTATTGATGCAAAACTGGTTTCATTGCGCTATAGATAAGTTCCAATTCCTTCTACTTTTTATAGCTACAACCTGACATACTATGGACAAATGTTTATGTGACATGATAGCATGGCCAATCCACTAGTAGTTTATGACTTTCTGCTTGTTTTGAACCATAGCTGATGGTTGTTGGCTCATAGGATTCTAATTTTAGAGGGGAAGAAGTTTCAAAATCCCTAATACACCACTAAGAGCAAGAGCGAAATCAAATTCTTGACTTTAGAAAATCCTCTCCATGAATAATGACATGGACTTGGAATTGCAACCAATTGAACTATGGACATTAAGTTGTTTCTTGATGTGTGTGTGTTAGCTATTTCTACATTGCTCTGCAGCATAAAGCATGTTGATGATATTTGGACAGAAACAGAGAAATGGGTCAATGCAATGGGTTAAACGTGAAATGATTTAATGCTTTTGGGAAGGGACTTCGTACCATTAAAAAGTGTCATTTTATGGCTTCCTGTTTAAAAAAGTATCTTATGGTTTCCTTTATTTTTCTTCATTTGTTCAATTTCTTTTTGCTTAAGTCTTTGTTCCCAAAAATTGAAAATTATGAAATAGTAGGGTAAAGGAACGACGACGGAAAGGAAAATGAACAGGGAAGGAAAATGTTTTGGATAAATGAAAGATAATAAAAAATGAAAAGGCTCTGTACATATAAATTTCTCTTGAATAGGATTTGTAATGTAAACATGTTGCTTACATTATTGAATGCACAATGACCACAGTATTAGGCCTCTTGAAACCTGGGTGTATTCTTCTAAGGGCAACCACAAACAAGGGAGTTTGAAGCTTTGACACAGTTTTTAGTAATGGCCCCCTACTTTTTTCAAATTCTTAACTTATGCAATTTAGCTTATCTCTAAAACAATATGATTTCCCTCTTTGTTTTGAATCATTCAATGCCAATTGTCAAAACCTAACTTGAAATGCTTTGCAGGCGAAGTTAAACAAAGCAAAACTCTTAGATGCCATGGCAATTTTCTTTGAAAGGTTTCTTACCATCTTCTAGTGTTAGGAATAATTTTGACTGTTATCATTTAGTAGTTCGTAGAACATTATGTTGCATTGTTGTGAGATTTGTCTTTTATTTTTTGCACAGATCTGATAGATCCAGTGGAGATGAGCATCATGGAGTTGGAGAAACTGTTCGGCAATGTGGACTTTGCCGGGAATCGAGTATGGTGCTTAAAAGAAACCGGGTAATCATTATTCTGTAAAATTCACTTGATATGAAGACATAAGCTTGTGATGCAAATATTTTGTTGCCTTTATACCATAACATGTAGGCTTTTCTTTCTTTATATAGGTTAATGGACACCACAGTGCATTGTAAAAGATTAGGAGTTCTTGATAGTTGGTCTACATCACTTGCTTGCATAAAAGGACAAAATAGCCTGTGGTTATATGTGCAAATGATCGTATTAGTGGAACCATTCAACCCAAAAGCATAGGTCCTCCATAACTTATGCTAAAATTAATTGTTGAGAATGGAAGCGTTAGGATTCGAACTTTTGACCACCTAGTCACACAGGCTCTAATACCATATTAGTGGAACTATTCAACCCAAAAGCTTAAACTATTAGGTGAGGCCCAGATAATATGCTTTATTATCTCTGATAGATTAGAAGTGTATTTGAGCATACACTTGCATGTGGAATGCTCTTCTATCATTCTTCCAAGAATAGATTGTTAAATTTCTTGAATTTGATGATATTATAATTTAGAGTGATGATCATATAGTTTATACATCATGTTTTTGGTTATGAAGTCACTGTTACAAATCTGAATATAACACAAAAACTGGACTTTTGCCATGTTCTTTCTGCTGTACTATCAGGCTTTAAGTACAAGCCTCCTAGCTTTATTCTGCAGAAAACACAGGGAAGTATAAGTGATATTGGGTGTATAGGGGCCAGATTTTGGAGGATTTATGCATTGTGTTTTCCTGTTTACTCAGTAAAATTCTATTTTTGTGCATGGGTGTGGAACCATATGATACTGTTGTGTTGGGGTGTGCCTGGTTCTGCTAATTAAACAGTGTCACATCTATATGAATTGAACCAAACTAAATGGTTTGACAAAATATTGAGCTGAAATCAAACTAACTGGTTCCATAAAAGTTATATTTTATATGATTATATTAAATATATAAATAAAAAACATAAAAATATTATTTATTATATTAAAATTGAAAAAAATATAGGGCTTGTTTGGTTGCGTGGTATTTGGTTGATAGCTGGTGACGGATAGTTGAAAAAATTTGCTTGTAGTAAATATTTTATTCAAAATTCTAAAATTACCCCTCAAGTAGTGAAAAGCCACTTAAGTAGCTACATTTATTGCTTACTATATATAAATATGAAATATCTTATTTTACTGAAATTTAGTTTGTTCTCGGTTACCCACCAATTTAGATATTGGCAAACCGATTATCGAACTGAAACCAAAAAATTTCTTACAGAAAAATCAAGATCAAAACCAAACAGATTTGGTTGCCCTTAATTTTGGTTCGTATTAAGTTACCTCAACATTTAGGTCCCTTTTGCACAGCCTTACTGGTTATGTTTTCCTTTTGTGGTCAGTCTGTATTCGATCCATTTCTACTCATTAATCAGGGTATAGGGTTGGTTAGTATATGTGCATAAATTTCATTCAATTGTTGTTTTTTCTTTGCTGGTGATTTGTGCTGTATTGGCATTTTTTCAATCACCCTACAAATTTGAGGCAGCTGAATGTTGCATACCATTGACCAGAAAGTACACCCCTTTAATTTATAACCTAAGACAGCAGTAGTTTGGGACAATGGGAGGTTGGTTGTGATGGTTTAATTATAAAAAGTGCTCAAGTAAAACAGAATGATTCGGATGTAGTATAAGGTCTAACAAGATTCTGTAGGCTGAAAGTCATCCAGGTTTAGAAAATAAGTAATTTGAATTGCCTAACCTAGGTGAAGAATTACTTGAATTCTAAAATCTTAAAGCACTCGGCATGAACTGCCCATATTGTCCAAAAATGTAGAATCTGTAGAAATGCCTAGAGTTTACATAAGACTATGACAAATGTGACATATAATGCTCTAAGAAAATGTGAATGAGACATAATTTCTATGGCCAAGGAATTACAAATTAACCTTGGATTTTATGATATAACTGGTAAATTTAGTTATCAAATGAGACATAAACCTCTGTGTAATAGTTTATTGCTTTTAATTTTCTTTATTTTGTATTCATTATGGTAAGCAATGCTGAATTTTTTTCTCATAAACGTTGTTCATGCTCTTGAGTAGGATGGCAATTTTATGGTAGGATGCTTGGGATTTCCTCAGGTTGGTATGCGTGCTCTTTTGACCTCTAATCTACTGCCTTAACATTTCTGGACTACTCATGTTTTGGCATGACCATAGATGGCATCAGATGAAGCCTCATTAAATGATTTAGTTAGTATAAATAATCTTGCTAATTCAATTTTATTTGTTGTATGTTTTATATTCATTGTTGAGCTATGTCTATGCAATGGAATAGATGGTAACTAAATTTTTTAGGCCATTTAATCTCCAGTTATATGATCCATGTTTTGTGTGATTAAAGTTGGGTGACTAAATTTTTGAGCCTTTTAATATGTTAGCCTTCAAACCCTATTTCATTTGTATGAATTTTCAGCTCCCAGTAGATGTTGCTTTTTCTCTCTCTTTTTGGTGATAGTTCAATCATTTGCAGATTTTTAGAAGCCACAACATAGACATTGATCAGACAAAATCTGATGTAGAATCCTAGTGAGGTAGTTCTTACATAGTTTCACTGTATATATAGTAGTGTTAGATAAATATACAAGGAAGTAACTCTAATTACAATAGTCAAGTCTTTCCTGCTTAGTCCCTACAAATTAGGGATAATAATATTCAGCACTCCCTCTCAAGCTGGGTATACAAGTTTTATGCGCCAAGCTTGTTGCATATGTAGTGCATTCGAGGACCCCTGAGTTTTAAGCAGTTTTATGTTGTTTGTTGTTCAAAACAGGTTTTATATTGAAATTGAAACCCTAATAATGGAGTAAAGAAGCATATTGATGTTATATACAGTATTTGTGTAAGTATATGTTGTGGATCTGAAGAGAGTTTGAGTGAGTTGTGAGTGATGTGGTGAAGGATCAAGTTGTAAAGGAATGGAAAAGGACAGTGATTCAAGTTTTTTGGGTTCTGTGTTTCTTTTTTCTTTTAATTTTCCTCCAGTTTTTTGTGCATTTATGATTACTAACAATCAAATTTTTTTTAAGGGGAAGCTTGATCATATGACTTTGACATGCACTTTCTGTCCATTTGGGCATATTTGGCTGATTTTGCAAGCTATGGTTTCAATTGAACCAAAAAAAAGGTTTTACCTGATTGACCTTTTGATGATAGTTTTGGTGTCAAAATGGTATTTAAGCCATAAAAAATTATTATATATCTATATCTTATACGGGGAAAAAATTGGTCTGCATCAGCATTTACTTTCTTCTGTTGAATTATTTGCTTTGTTATGAATACAACTTGATAAGATTTTCTTGCCATCTATTTTCTTTAATTCTTTAGTGTAGGAATGTCGTATGGCTCCCTGGTCCCGTGCTGGAAGCCACTGTAACCACCAACATTTGCAACTCCTGCACTCCAGGTTTCTACTTCACTGCTTTGTAGATGGTTAAGACAGTTTTCGCATTTACATACATGAACCTAGTTATGAGTTTGACACAGGTATAGCTAATCAGTCAATGCAGTCATCTTCTGCAATTTCAAGTGGGTGCTGTTTAATGGATGCAATGCTTGCATTCCAAAACAAGGTTTACATTTGACGATGGGACTAGGGATCTGTCTTGTATTGCCAGGCCATCCATAGAATTTCATCCATTACAAAATTTGGAAAGGAAATATGTTGAATTTCTCAAATGGCATGTCCATTGCGGTTTTTCTTCTTTGATAACGTTGCTTGTGGTACCTTGACAGAGATTATGAATACCTTCATGCATGTTCATCATCTTCAGCAGGGGTTTTTACCTCCTTTGAAAGTGTCAATGCATAGTTTATGCATACAAATATCTCATCATTGTCATATTGGTTTCTGCTTACCAGTCGTACTTGTTTCGTGCTTTGTATAAAGATCTTTGTTGGTAATCCCTGTCCCTCCTCTGGATTTTAGGTCCTGTTTACTTGATTCAGTTTAAGTTTCGCCAGCTTGAAATACCACCAGGATTCAATCTCAATCATTTGGGTAAGTGTATCCTCATACTGTTCATTGATCTGTCTTTACCCTTTGCATTAAATTTGGTAATTCCTGTTTCAATATGATTTTGGAATATTTGGATCATTTTGTATTGCTTTTGTTTAATCTCCTGTTTTGACATATCAATGTGGATGCTTGAAATCTCAAACATATTTCAGTTTGACCTCCAAAATTTTTTGCTTTGTGAGAGTTGAATCGCCAAAAGGAGAATTGGGAATTTTTCTGATTCTTTTTTCGTTCCTATTCTTCGTTCTAAAAAAAACGGAAGAAGAAGGGACTTTAAAATAAAATAAAAAAGGGAAAGGATTATTTCGTTCCGGATAGTCATTTCTTTACTTTTTTGATTATTCTCAAAGGAGAAGATTCTTCTTTTTACCAAACATATGCGGATCCAATCACGATCTTATAATAAGAACAAGAGATCTTTCTCGATCAATCCCTTTGCCCCTCATTCTTACTTAAGATGCATAGACTTGAAGCTTCTATGGATGACTGTGGAAAGACATTCGTTTGCAGTTTTTATGGGATAGGTCCAGTTAAGGACTAACTTATCTGATTCGGCCCAATGGCCAAGGTTGTACCTTATGCAATATCTTGTACGTGGCCCATGTCACAATTATTTAACTGCTCATGAAACTTTTGAGGCCAGTAACTTGAGGCTTTAAGTTGATTACCAGAGGAACAAGCAATACAGACTATAAAAAAGGCTCAAGGAACTAGTGAAAGACAAGACAAGATACAGTTTATAAGAATCCCGCACCTTTCTATTATAAGACATCTTCTGTTAACAGGATATCATTTCTGGACGGAGATGTTGGCACTCTATGTCATCCAAGTTTTAGGTGCAGTTGGAGTGCCAAATAGCCACCGATTACTTTAGGGCTGATCACAAGCCGGGTTGGATTGAGGACTTTATTTTTCACTTGACAGATGGCGCTATAAGCAACCTGATACCAACCAGAGGGAAAAAAAACTGCAGGTCAATCACATTGGTCAGTAGCTTACTCCCGAGTTGGACATCATATTTTTGGCTGAAACAAGATGTCCACAGAGGCCTTTTTGACAGCCCATAAGAAGGAGCATGGTCCTTAAATAAGGTCTAATGGAGTTGACAATTTAGAGGAGTCATAGCCTCTGTTCTTCTCTTCTCATCCGTGTGGAATTTGTCCTCATCAGAAACAAAAACCCACATCAGTTGAGTTTAGCACTAGGAGTGTGCCAGCTGCCTATAAAAAGTGTAGCGCAGTAGTGATTTTAGTGGAAAAAAGAATTGTATTCAAGTTACTTTCACATGAAACAAAAGGAAATTTTGAAAGCCAAAAAGGATAAGTCAGAAAAATTGAAGGATTTGGATTACTATGACACAAAGGCTTTGTGATATTCTATGTAAAACACTTCGATATATAGCATGCTTATATAGAAAACCTTAGCTGACCTTTTCCAACAACATTATTTTTCTCCTGCAGGTTCTCAACTCCAAGCAATAAAAGATGAATTATTTCACAATAAAAGATGAATTATTTCAAGAGTTGACATAGCGCTTTTGGGTTGGATTGGTGGTTGGTTTTATGATATAAGCAAACCACCATCTGACCAGAGATTTTGTATAAATGAAAAACAAAACTATAATAACCAACTTTTACGGTTTCGGTTCATGACGTCACTTGTTCAGCTGGAGTTGCCTTTATGGGCTGTCATTAGCATGAGTACATATTTGTCTGTTAATATTGATGTTGGATTATTTGGAGTGAAAATTGAGATACACCAATGTACATGAGAAATTATTTATTCTGGTTTGAAAGTACTTTGTTTATCTGGAATGTGATAGCTTATTTGGTATCTCCTTTTATTTGGGCACACAGACATGCAAAGTTGTACAGAGACTCTGACATTATTGGTTCTTAGTGTGCAGGAGATACTTCTCATTTATATGCAGTTTCTGGTATTTTCAGTCATTAGTGATGTCAAATTTCTTCTCATATAATCAGGTTGCATTGGCGGCTGTGATGAGACTCTTAAGCAGTTGATAGAAATATGTGGAACTGGCTCCCGCAATCAAGGTTCATATACGCACACATACATACATACATACATACATACACATGCATGCATGTGCGTGCACTTATCTTCAACATGGGCATGGGGACTAGATTATTTGTTCAATATCATTTGTTCTCATGGCACAGCTGTTTTAATGAGAAATATACATAGAACTCTATCCCTTCTTCCAATTCATCCAGTGGTTCTATGATCCTAGTTAATTAGGACTAAACTAATTGATTATTTCTGGTCCTTCCATGTGCTTCCTCCACCTTCTATGATGTATTCAGAAAATAATGTGGACATCTGGTGTCCTTCAACATGTGCACTGAAATAATTTGTCTCAGCCTTGTTGCTCTTTCAACTTTAGTCTTTTTTTGATATTTCATGACTAAGACTGTTTGCTATATTTTAAAAAATACATGAAAAAATATTTAGTTCTAAAATAATTTGTCTTTTTCTTTTTGAACTTTTTATGTTGCTATGAATGCCGGCTTCTCTCAATATCTGGTGCTATCTGCAGCCAAGTTATTGTTATAGAAGTTACAGCTGCTCACTTTAAACAGCCTAGTGGAACTGTGTCTCAATTGCAATGCATACACGGTTTGGGGGATGGGAAGTTGAGGGTAGGCAATCTCACAAATCATTTTCATGCGGTCCTTTTTGCTGCCATAAAAAACATCCAATTATTTGTCAAATAATTTAGCAGCAAGGGGTCGAGATACTAGTACTACACCTACCAACCTCCGTCAGAGCATCAGCAGGCAGGGAGCTTGCAGGTACTGTCATCAGATGGGCCATGCTTCAACTGATTGTCCTTCACAGCTTCCGTCCTCTCGACATGTTCAGACTCTTGGAATGAATCAACAGAGTGGTACTAATTATTGAAATCTTGTTTTCACACGATCATTCCACTATTTTTGGTCAAATTGGTTGTATACTTGGGTGCACGGCATAAAATATGGTTGACATTGTAGCATTGTGTCACATTACAAGGTAGTTGAGATGATCATGTCATGCAGAGTTGAGTGTTGAAATTTAATTATCTGTTTTATGTTTCATATACTTGTCTGTAGCTTTTAGAAGGTATTAATTAATTGATGTTCAATATGAAACTTACAACTGTGGTGGAGGTTAGACCATTTTTTTTTTTCCAATCAATGGTTGCTACAGAAATTGGATGGTTGTGGATGGCTGCAGCCACATTCTATTTGTTTCCACTCCCCACTATCCTTCTTCCTTCCCATCTCTTTTTGCTCTTTATTAGTTACAAGGATAATATCATCCTGAACTTCAGATCAGCTTACTGGAGAGAGCCGAAAATTGAATGTGATTTTTTTCCCATTACTTAGTGTTCTGGTTCTCTGAAGTAGACTTGCTTACTGGGTCTCTGTTTTTTGTTATTTTCAAAGAAAAGCATCTTAGTAGGAAGCAAGCATAGAAGTTAATTACCTGGAAGTGTGAGCAAAACATGTTTGCAACTCTTGCAGCTATTCTGTTGTCATTAGAAGTTTCCTTGAACGTGCTCTTGTAGGTCCTTTATTTTTATTACAACCTCTTAAAATTCCTCATGATGCAGGAGAATCTTCAGTTTCATGTAGCACATGTGGAACACCATGCATCCTACGAACAGCTAATACAGCGAATAACAGGGGAAGAAAGTTCTACTCTTGCTCATCACGTGCATGCAACTTCTTTGTGTATGTGAACCTGAACTTGTATCATTCTCTTTGAAATCTTCTATTTGGGTCGAGAAAAGCCATCAATGTGGATCTGTTAGAATATGTTTTGACTGAAGTTTTCTGATTTATAGAATAATGCTTCTAATAAAAAAAAGGTAAAATCATATGAACAAGAAAAATCCTAATTCAGTGAACACCTTTGTTATTATTACATTAGTTTTCCACTTTCCATTTGCTCTAAGTTGCTGATAACCACATTGGATAAAATTAAAAGAATTCTTTCTGGATATGCACTGAACTGTATGTTGCAGTGAAAGCTGATCATCATAGTAATAAGGCTAGTCTGAATCTCTATTTAAAGTTGGAACTCAATGTTAACTACTTCATGCTACTTGATTGTAATTTATCAGCTGGGAGGACAGCCTAACCAGCGGCACTGGCTCAAGACATGCTCCGCACACAAACATCAGTTACCCAGCATCTAACTCTAGCAGAACAGGTGGCCGCAGCAGAGGGGCCCAGAGTGGAGGACAGGCAGTTGATGTGACCTTTGTATCAGCTACTGGTGATCCTGTATCTGGTAGGAGATGTTATGCATGTGGTGATCCATCACACTTTGCAAATGTCTGTCCAAATCGTGGTTCCTGATGTCCGCGAGATTAAAGATTGACAGCCCACAGTAGAAATTGGTTCAGAACCTACGAAAGAATTGTAATTTCATCAAGTTATGATATGATTGAAAAGATTTTGAAATACTTTTCTACTGGCAAAAACAATCTGGTGAGCCATGTTTCTGCAACCAGCTCTCCCATCACCCCCACCCACCCCCCGGGGGGGCGTGCACCCACTCTCTACTACTGCACAACTTTACCAGCAAATTTGTTGCAGATTATTCTGCTATCACTCTTTTTTTATGATTTTTTATGCCATTATGGGGAAATATGTTGCAGATTTACAGAGCTTATCAGACATGATCAGAAACATGCACAGTAAGTGGAAAATTGTGGTTTCACCCTTTCCCATTAGTTTGCTGGTTTAAGAAATCCTCTCATAATTTGAATTTGTAATAGGCAAAAGTTATTTCTTGAAAAATTTATTGTTAGTGGAATTTTCAATCTATTGATATAACTGTTTACCAATGGCTGAAGAGATGTTATGTCAACAAAAAATATGGGATTGAGCTTGGAGGCAGACATGCCTTGTCAATATAGAAATGTAGAGTCGAAATATACAGTGTGAATCTGTCCTGAAAATATGGGAATTGAGCTTGGGGGCAGATCCGCATAATATTTATAAGGTAACTTGCAACTGATTTATAGCTTCTATCATGATATGGAGACCATGTAGCACGGTGCTGTTTTTTTTTTTAATTTTTATTGTCAAAGTAAAATTACTTCTCAAACATGAGTCACAATGGGAAAAGGACTAATTCGTGGACCTCTCTCATTACTTGTCTGAAGAATAAAATGAATAAGATCATCGTTTATCGACTGCATCATTTCAAAACATGCATATTTGCATTCTAGGGTCAACATGCAACTGATTGAAGAACATAAGCGTTTTTGGGTATGCAACAGCCATACATTTTACATTCGGATCCATGTTCTAAAGTCTTTCTTGAGAAATTCTGAGACTTCGGAAATAGGCAAGCATGGATGCCTCTTGTCTATCAGATGTGACAAAATATAGTTCTCATTAATTTTTTTTATTTGCTCTTCTAATTAACATGCTTTTTTGAACGTATACTATTGCAATTGTGTGAGAACTTCTCTCGGGTTTTGAAACTTCAGTAAATTGTTGATTAGACCATATTACTAAGATGAGCAACTCTTTACAGCTTGAGAACATTTGCAAATATTAAGCTTTGACAATTAGTTTGGATTTCCCTTGAATCGAGGTACATTATTTCCGTTGTATTCCAACAAATTTTCGTACTTGAAATTGTCGATTGATGATGAAGAAAAGTCATTCCTTGAACAAATTAAGCATCTCTAATATTAGTAATTTTTTGGAGATAAAGAGTGTTAGTCTGATAAAGCAGTTTTGATTCTATGATGAAATGGGATGATTCTAGATATTTTTATGCAATTCAAATTAGGGCATTTCTATTATTTTAACATGATCCCAATCTGATTTGCTTATAAAATGGTGACTCTTAACCAAATAAGAAGAGTTATTTAAAAGGATCAAAGAGTTAAAATTAATAAGCGAGAATTCAAATAATTGTTAAACTCTAATAAATCCCTGCAAATGCCCATATAAAAAAAAAGTATTTTACTTTAAAATAATTGATTGAATTTAACGTGGACCTAAACTACAAACATAGCTTTTAAACTTTTTGAAAAAGAAAAGATGACAATTAATACTGATATGTGTGGCATACGCCCTACTTTACAACCTAGCATGCATATAGCGTAATAATAACACACACAGAAACACACAACACACATTTATGGGCGCGCAAGGAACACGGGAACATTCCTTTGTCCCATTGAATAAAACTTATTGCCCAAGCGAATGATTCTTGCGGGCATTATTTCACGATACTTTCCTTGAATTCGTGGTCCATAGCTTTAATGTTGTATGTAATCTCATTATAAATGCATTAAAAATGATGGGATGGGCCCTTGTTAATTATTACAGAAAACCAAAAGCAAATTAAATAAAGAAAAAGGTGAAAGCAAGAAAACTAGCCCCCCAATTGTTGCTTTCAAGTGTATTAATGTTTCATTTATGTGCACTACCCGTTTGGTTGGTAATGCATGATGGACGTGAATCTCATTTCGCATCAATCTAATAATTTGTTTGTGAATGAATTCTATAGCTTATTTTTTGATTACCATAATTAAGTCTTGCCAATTTTTCTCTGTTATTTCTAATATTATAGAGTGTGATTTAGCTCAATAATTTTATAAATTCTTTTTTAAGAAAAAATGCCGGGTTGAATTTGTAAATTATTTATTAGAATTTCTCTTAAGATTTTCTTTTTAAAAAAATTTGTTAAGCATTCTTTCAATTCTTTTAATAACGTTGCATTAATTTAAGAACTCAATATACTTTTTAATGTAAAAATAAGTTAATAATACACCATATAACAACGTTGTGTCAATTAAATTGGGAGTCAATTTTTATATTGGTGAATTTTACATCTAGATAGGTTATTTATTTTATACCCACATTCACATAAAATAATTTTAAATTCATGATTAAGATTATAGATAACGAAAATTTAAGATGTATAAAAATAAGAAAGAGCTTTATTTAGTTATTATCAATAATAACTTTTTTGAATAGGGTCAGCATCTTTTATCTTTAATTAGCCACGTGAAATCAATGAAAGCTCTTTAGTGTTCTTATATTAAATGCTGCTTTAATTTTACAGATTATTAACTTTTTTTTTTCTTTTCTCTCAAAATACTAAAGTTTTATATGCTTTTCATC
>STGP01003343.1:23272-36595 GCA_004918865.1 Caryocar brasiliense | reverse complement strand
CTGCCAAACTAGTCCCTTTCAATAAAAAAAAGAACAAACGAGTCCCTTTCAATCAACCTGGAATCTGCAGAAGCAGTTTCTCTTGTTTGGTTTCCTGAATTTAGTTCCGTGGGACAAACTAGAATAGGATAAGATGAAATGGGATAGCAGTAGTTATGACGTGTTTGGTAGCTAAAAATTGGGGGACAAGATAAAATTGAATGGGATGATATCCTTAAGTTTTGTGTTCCAAATTTTGCTGACAATCACGATAGGAAAATGAGACAAGTAAACTTTTGCTAATACAAATACCCCCATTGTAAAATTTTTAATCTAATAATTAAGATTTAGCTAAATTGAGTGAAAAATAACTTAATATCTCATAAATAAGATTTTAAATTTAAATTTTATAAATAAAAAAAATTATATTAAAATCTTTTTTCTATTTCAAATTAATATAATTTTTGAATACGGTCGATAGCCTATAAAAAATTGAAACAAATTTTAAAAATTCTCACACGCGAATTTAATTATCAAATAATTTATAAAAAAATGAAAAATAGATAAATTAGGATTAAATATAAATGATTATATATATTTTTTTAGAAATGTAGGGATAGTGTGAAACGAAACAAATCAATTGAAGATAATCTTAAAAGAGTTATTTATTTTTTGCAAATATGCTATAAACTTATACTAATCCTCAATTATCATCTTATACACAACAAACGTAGAATATAATACTAATAAAATAAAATAAAATAGAATATAGTCCATTTCATACCACTCCCTCCTATCATATCCCATCTCATCCATTCTATTTGGATATCGTACGCAATCTTAATGACTCCTTCTCTTTTTATGCAATATTTAAATGAATAAAGTTACGGTGAGCTTGAATATATATATTTACATATACACACACATGTAGGCACCCTTCTTAATTAGCTATCAGAGAAATCAATACAATAGTTCACTTGTTAAGCGTGAATTTGTGTTGAGTTTAATGTAAAAGTTCGAAAAAACTAATATTTAACTCGAAATTAATATCTAAATATAAATATTACAATCATAAATAATAATTAAATCCCGTCATATTTTTTTGAGAGGAAGAACAAGAGGTGGCAGCTGTGACGGAAAAAGATTCGGCCAGCAACAGCGCGTTCGGTGATTGACCCGGATGAAACTTTGGATATGGCGTCGCTTGTCTCTGAAGAGTGAGAAGATGCTAGCCACGCACAAAAAACGTCAACAGAGATGGTCGAATCAGAAGGGAACAACAGCGAGAAAGAGAAGTTAATGTTGGAGGAAGAAGAAATAAAGAGTAACAGCACTGGGGTGGCAAGAATCTGGCGAAACACAGACGATGAGGTTGGCCAGCAACAGCGAACCCGATGAGAGGGCAGACACGTGGCTGAAGGAGGCGGTGGGAGATGGAGGCGAGGCCAACGGGTGAACGGTTAGAAAAATCGGACATTGGAAAACCAGAAGTGAAAAACTGGCTGACCCAATTTGCAATCGACCGAACAAAAAAATTTTGAGCAAAAAGAGTCAGAACTCTGGTAACATATAAAAAAATAATAATGAAATAAAATGTGAATTATATTATTTAAATAAAACGTATAGACAAACTATGTTTTTATATATATATAAAGAAATTATTATCTAAATAAAAATTAATATCTAAATAAAAATATTATAATCATAAATAATAATTCAACTTCGTAATTTTTTTTTAATTAGAGCCTTTAACTAGAGACAGTGTAAATCAACTGCTTAAATCGCCCATTAAAACTCTTGCTGGAATTAAAAAACAAAACAAAACAAAAAAAAAAAACATATGTCTTACCATATCCACCAACAGACTTTGTTTTTGAAACAAGATGACATTTTCATATTCTTGCAAGTGAGGCCTTGCCTCCCTATGCAAGCAATAAGTGGTGAAATCCTTCCCTCCTCTCCCTCTTGTACCGAAAACCATAAGCATAATAAGCATATAAATGTGTTTAATTTCTTTAGAGTTTAATTTATTAATTTATTAATCTCAGACTTTAATTTCTTTAGGGTTTTCAAGGCAGCGGCTTGTTAAGGCAGTGCTAGCCTGATAAATGTGTTCCAACCAATAAGAAAAAAAAAGGGGTTGTATTGTACCTTTCTGCTTGCTTATTGGACGAGACAAAAGCCAAGCCCGATGATACATATACAGAGAGAGAGAGAGAGAGGTCGTGTTAACATGTAGGGTACTTCTAGCTAGCTTGCCTGCTTCTGCTTCACCTGTGCTTTACTCCTCCAGAGAAAATTAGTGAGCTCTAACAAGCAAACATAGAATATCCTCGTTGATTTTCAATATGGCAAATATAATCAATATAGGTGTGGCTGATCATATACAGGGACCACCCCATATCTTTTGGTATTTACTTGATAGTATTGAGAGAATTAATACAACATATTTGTATGCTCCACCAAACAAGCAAGCAAAGGTCATGTGTGCCCAAACATCTGCAAGAATTCTTACAAGCATTTGGATTATTAGTTCATGTGGTCCATCCCCAGGCCATGTCCAGTAGCGAATCCAACTAATGTTGACAGTTATTTATTTAGCCAATTTCAGTCAAATCTTCAGAATTTAATTCCAGAAAATAACATGGATTCAGTTTCGTTCTCTGTGTAGGACAAAATATACCCGGAAAAGAAAAGTTCTGTTCGATTCACTTCTTCGCGTTTTACAGTCTGGTTCACTTTGTAGACCAAATAAGTATTTTTACATATCAGGGAACAAAATCAGGAAAAGGAAAATGTATGATCAATTTCTTTGGTCCTTTTAAGGCCATTTAAAGAGTTATAAAGTTGTCTTTAAGAATTGAGATCAAGAATTCAGTCTCTTTGGATTGTAGCTTAATAAACAAAAATATTAACAAAGTTTTTAGTAGCTTTTGTTACTAAAATTATTTTTAAAAATATTTTAATCATTTAAAAAAAATTCCATCACACAATTACGATCTTACAGTTAAAACTAAAATTTTTAATCAAAAGTTATTTTACCAAATAAGCTTAAGATAAGCTTATGTTCTAAGTTAATTAACACGTTATAAAAGAAATCCACTTCCCTCTTCCAAAAACTAATAATTCCAGAAGCCATTTCTGGACATGACAATGATGAGGCTAATATTTTAGTTTTACATTTATTTATTACCTTGTTTAAATCAAAGAATCCATTCTAAAAATAAAATGTACATACATCGACTCAAGAATGTGTTGGCAAACAAGCTTTTTTAGTGTGCAACACAATATAGAACAACTTAACTGACTTGTAATATTTCATCAAGGAGACCCACTTAAAAAATGACTACACACTTCCTTTTAAAATTTCTTATTATATGGTTTTCCTTCATTTAATAATGTACTGTTATGTTACCTGCTAAAACTACTTAACTCACAAATCAAGTAGTTTCTTTATCATCTTTTATGATTAAAAAGAGGAGTCGAGTGGAATACATCATTTACGTTGAAATCTATAATATTTATATCGTTTACACTAATCACAATATGCTAGAAATTTGAAATTGGTTTAAACAATAAATTAATTAATTTTTCAATATAATATTAAAATTTTTATGATTAAAAGTTCGAATACTAACACTTTTTATTTTAATTTAACGTTTAAAATTTTAAATTATGTGATTTTTTTTGATAAAATCACCGTTTAAGATTGCATTACTAGTATCTTCATTTAAATTCTTGCAAACCCATTTGTAGTTAGTTATCTAGTAAAGAAAAAAGAGCTTTTACATTAGAAGAAAAAGATATGTAGATTTGGACAAAGTAATTAAACTCTCCAATTAACAACGAGACTGTTGGAATTCAGGAATTTGCTCAAAAACACCAATTTACAGAAAAGCAGGAGAGGGTCCAAAGGACAATCAATAATTACGAAAGTGTTTAGTCAGTAGCCTGCTTCCAAGTGAAGCGGGCCAACATGAACAGAAAAAACGATACCATCACTTCCACGAAAAATATTATCTTTAATCAATTAAACACATAATTTTAAATTTATAATTAAAAATAAAATTTATAGTCTAGATCCCTCAACTTTGTTGTTTTTATACAAGCCAAAAGGAACTTATCTTAATTAAAACTTGGTTAATTATTATCAGATAGAAGCCACAGAAGCACATGTAAACCAAATTAGGCCAAAGGAAAGTAGCTTGGTTGTTTATCATTAGACTTAATTCAGATTTGGTTATCCATCCAGCTTGGTATAATACAAAAAAAAAAAAAAATGAATCTGGGATTTTGCTCATTTAAACCGCTGATTAATCTGGTTGTTTGGCATAAAATATTTTTATTTCTTAGAACCACTAAATCTAACATCCTATAATATAAAAATGAATAAAACGATTTTTTTATAAATTATTTATTTTTTATGTAAATAATTTATTTTTAATTAAATTAAAAGAAGACGGACGTAAAAGTTAATTTAAAAATTTTCTTTATAAATAAAAGGATTTATATATTTATATTTGGATGGTTGAACAATCCGTGGATTAACACTTTAGGAGCTTGTTTGAATTTTATACTTTTTTTAGTTTTTCATTTTGAGAATTAAGGATATCTTTTTTAAAAAAAAAAAGAATTATAATCATATAATTTTATAGCTAAAATTAAAATTGCTGATAAAAAAAATAAACAAAAAAAAAACTACTTTATGAAACGAGAGTATTGACTCCTGGTTGAAGGATTGCTCAGAAGAAAAGAAATGTTATGATTGCAAAAGTACCATAGAAGGAGTGGAATCTCTAAGTAAAAGGGGAAGTTGATCTGAGTAAAAAGTTTTGCAGTTAAAAAATCAAAGTTGGAGTTAAAACATAGGTGCATGCCACTGTTTGTGTTTCTGTTGGCAGCAAAGCAACAAGTTACAATTCCATTCTCAAGCCAAAAGCTATACAACAATGTCTGGAAGAACAGTAATTAATGGCAGTTATATGATGAACCCACATATATATACTCATAATTTTAACCATTCAAAAGACCAAAATTTTGAAATGTGGCTCTTACCTAGCAGTAGAGTACTGCATCTGCCACATATATATAAATATATATATATTGTAAGGGGACAAGCTGACTGTTTCTTTCTGAGATTGAAAACTTGTCTAGTGAATTTGTGCAGTTTATTATATTCCTGGACAGAGGATCTGAGGTGGATTTTTGGCAATGCTGCAACTTATTAGAAATGTCTTTATCCTTTTGGAACCGGGTGGCCTCCCTCTGGTCCTCCTGGCTCCAAGAGTCCAAGAGTTTATTATAGTCAAAACTTGTTGATCAAAACTGTGATTATTTCAATCGAGGCCACTAAACACAACCTTAAAGTTACCTAATACCATACTATTTTGCCAATCCTGCCAACTTCTTGACGTTGAGATCGAATTCCAAACTTAAGATAAAAAATTTTGAACTTTCAAGTCGTGGTCTGACAAATAAAAAGAAGAAAAAAAAAAACGATTATACATGATGTATTTGTTTTAGTATCATGAAAAAAAGATCTCGCAAAGATTTCATGTTTAAATTATCTCGGATTAAAATATATATTAAGACAGCAAATGTGTCTTAAATATGTCTTAAATACGAATTTTTAAAACACCCAAACCGATACAAACCGGCTAGTACTCTATTGTGAGAGCAAGTGTGACTGATTTGTCCACAGTAATCGAGTCCCTCCTGCAGATTTTCTCCAAGTTGTTGTGTTTGTCGTGAGGTGTTGCTAGCTGGGTTGCCTTGATTATTGTACGGGGCCAAATTGGTGTCATAATAATGATGGCTTCTTTGTAAAGGCTGGCCTGGGTGGGTTGTCTCAAATGAATTTTTGCCCCTCTGCTACACTTGCATTCCTTATTCCATAAAATTCTCTTGGATGGCACAAAATGTTCAATGAACACAAGATATATATATGGACAAACACATAGAAATTGGATTTGGGTTTTCTTTTGGCCCAGTGAAGATTGTGATGCTGCGCTTTTCTGGGAAATTTTCTATCAGCCGCATTGCATGGATGCAGACTCTCTTGTGCTTATTCAGACATGTGTTGGGTATGTAAAGACAATAAGGAGGCTCCCATTTTTGTTCAATTTTCTAGGCCTCCCTTTCGTCACATGGGCCGTTGACCATTTAAACGATGGGCCAAGGTCCAAACAGGGACATAAAAACAATAGAAAAATAAAAGACAGAAAACAGAAAATAGGAAAAGGCCTCTGCTCTATCCGGTGGATAGAAGCTGTTGCTGCTGTGAACTCCTCACACTGTCAATCCATGGCGATGGCGCCGCCAATTCTGTCTCTCTCTTCAAACCCTCTAACCAAAACCACCCTCTCCTTCCATGGCGCTGCTTCCTCTCCATTTAAGGTAATTCATCACAACTATATATGCATTCTTTATATATATATATTTAAGTACTTATTTATGAATGGGAATGGTCATATACCGCTTGTTGGTTTTTTTTTTCTCCAGGGAAATATGGCAACTTTGAAGACAAAAACATGCAATCTCACACCTCTGAAACTCCAACACCATTCCAACAACAACATTAAACCTCAACCAAGGCCGCCGCTGGTTGTTGTCTGTCGAGCTGCTGGTGGTGCTGTTGCAACATCATCTGAAGTGGTGGGGTCCAATGGTGTGAGGTTCAGGCTCGACAACCTGGGCCCACAACCTGGGTCGAGAAAGAGGAGGAAGAGGAAGGGGAGGGGCATCGCTGCTGGCCAAGGCAACAGTTGTGGGTTCGGTATGAGAGGCCAGAAAGCTCGCTCCGGACCCGGCGTTAGAAGGGGCTTTGAAGGTGGCCAGATGCCGCTCTACCGCCGTGTCCCCAAGCTGAGGGGGATTGCTGGAGGTAATAATATTGGCCATTCCCTCTTTTTTCTGTCTTTGGATTGATGATGTTGTTTGTCTAGTGGAAGGGGAAGAATAGAAACCATTTTTTTAGTTTCTTGCAATTCCTGACATTTGTTACTCGGAGACCTGCTTTTCATTTACAGCCTGTTTGGTAATTCAAAATTGCAAAAGATTTGAATGTAAAAGAAAAGAAGAGAAGAGAAAGGAAGAGATTAGATTAGAAATGGTATTTTTTTTTTATTGGTTAAGTGAATAGAAATAATAGGAAACATGTACCAGTATCAGTAATTTCCTATTATGACTCTACCATATATTCTTTTACCTTCTTATAATTTGAGGTAAAATAGTAATTTTAAATTCTGAATAGCCTTTTTGATTTCCCACCGTTTCTCATCAAAATGATAAGAAATTGTTTTGCAACAAATTCTCATCTTTTTCTTATCTATTATTTTCTATAATCAAATTTATAATGAGAAATTAATCAAATTTATGTTCTTTTCTTTTTCGTTCAAATCATTCAAAACAAACAAGTGGGAGAGACTTGAGGCTTCTTCCAAAGTATAATCTTTTTTTCTTTCTTTTGCTCATTTGATGCCGCCCATTGGAAATTTTGGAACTTTTTGTCTGATTTGTGGTTTGGAAAATTTTATGTGGGGTAATTCTCATATTTGTTGCATTGTAGTTAGAAACCTCGAACCTTATTGTCTCGTGTTGCTCCTCTACTAGATTGGATTCATCACAGACATGAGTAGTGTTTTGCAGAAGGTTTGAATTGAGCCGTTGAGGATGAAGTCTCTTTATCTATGAGAACTGTACGACTTATTGTCGTATAATGCATTTGTTGATTGCTGATGATATGAATTATATTTCTATCTGGTGTAAAACACTGGCAATGGGTCAATGGAGCTTGAACTTCCACAAAGAATTGCTGGGAAGTATCTAATGCTATACAGATCTGGATTGTGGGGGATGGTTCCTTACAGTGCATTATTGATGATATTGAGTTAATTGCTACGTTGTATAATTTTATTCCCAAGAGACAAGCATATGTCATTTTGATAGGTAAATGCTTTGTTGATGCAAAGGTAGAGGATTGGATTTAGATTCCTGTTTAGGGCTTCCTTCTTTTCTTGAAATTGATCTTCATTTGTAAGACAAATTTTAACAATCCCTTTAAAACTAATGAAGGATTTTGGAGGTTCAGGTATGCAATATTGAAGGGAGAAGTGGCTGATAGCAGAGCTACTGCCAGTATCGGTTCAAAGATTATGAGTTTCCAAATTTCACAAGATGCTTCATTTGAATTCTAATGTCATTTGTATAGTCAGCCGGCCGGTATTTGTATGAATTAACGAAGTTACAACACCAACCTGGATGTCATGCTCTGAACCCTTACAAAGAGTGGTGCAGATGCATCTTGTGCACAACATCTATAGAAATATCCTGAGTATTCAGCATACTGGATGATTGATACTGTTTTTTTCAAAACATCACCTATGCTTCTACAAAGAAAGATAATGTAATATTGGGGGCAAAAGGAGAACAGATAGGGTGTTGCTCTTGACCCCTTTGATGGTCTTTTATATAAAAATTGCCATTAAGTGCTTTGTACTTCATCCTATAGATATGTAGAACTTCACGGTGGTAAATGTTGCATAAACAACAATTCCATACAGAAAGACTGTGCTAGCATCTTGTTTGCTTTTGGTTAAGTTAAATTTTTTCTTGCTTCACCGTAAACACCTCAAAGTTTTAGTCATATATTTTTTTTTATTGGGAATCTGATGGTATCATCCATTTCTTGGTGTTGTTGAAATAGACATAAGGATTCAATCAAATTAAATTGTACTTAGGAGTTATGTTGGAAATTCAAATTCTTCCCATGCAGATATTAGTCTCAGCATGGTTAAAGAAGGGAGCTTTGACTTAAGGTCCCATATACATTTTTCTTGACCATTTATGATACTGTTGGAGTGGTGGAGAAGGTGGTAGGTAGTGCTTCACCTGCTTCTTTTGGTATGTTCTACTGAAAGTGTATATAAAGACAGGAAAATGATATGGAATTATGTTTCCAGCTGTCGATTAATAGCCAATCTACATCAAACAATGCCATTGTGCATTTCTCGATTGCTTTATTGCCTTTTCATAAGTCATTAAATTGTATGTATATTTGTTTATTTACATTCATTTGGGTTAGCATTGTATTGCTTATTCCAAATAACAAGTGTGAATTTTTCACATCATTTTTTATATTTCATGCTCTGAATTTGCAGTGACAAGTTCTTGGCCCTGGTTTTCTTATTCTTGTTCTTTTCCCATTAAGGAATGCGTGCGGGCTTACCAAAATATGTCCCTGTGAACTTAAAAGACATAGCAGAGGCTGGATTTCAAGAAGGGGAGGAGGTGTCATTGGAGACATTGAAGGAAAAAGGTTTGATCAACCCATCAGGAAGAGAAAGGAGACTCCCTCTGAAGGTAAAAATGATATTCCCTTTTATGAAAAGTTCAGCGCAAGCCCTTTACATGCTGCTTATATTGTCTATTAAGGGATACGTAGCAGAGTGTCTTATCTGAGGTGTATACATTAGTTGAAGAAGTCTTAAAATAAGAGTATGCTTGTGATAGTTATATTTCTGCTGGAAGGCTACAAATTTTGTTAGCAAAATCTAAACAAAATCCAACCATATGCCATGACACTTCCTCATTGATGTTCAAACTATGCGTTTTGCCTATTATGATTTCTTGTAAGCTGGACAATGTGGTGGGGATTGTGGGTTGAATGTTGTTCAGTTGTATGCCACGTTTTTGCATTATTAGTGAGGTGCTGGAAAAGTCGATAATGATGGTGTTAAAAAATTTAACTTAGACCTTGTCACAGTTAATTCTTCCCTTTGATTGACAAAAAGTGGACCCTTCAGTTGGTGTCCTAATAGTTCTCCTAGTTTATTGTGTCTTTTCAAAACAAATCAGATGCCTCTCATATAGTGAGCCAAAAGTCTAGCTGTTCTTTGAATCCTTGTACTAAAAGAAGACGATCATAGGCGTAAAACTATGTTTCAATTTTAATTGCTAATGTCAAAAAGAATACTGCATTGAAATTCTTAGGAAAGACATGATAGCATAAATTAGTTTCGGCTGTGAAGATATAGCTTACTAGAAGTTCCTTTTGAGATTTTCTATTTTGCTTTTTGTTATAGATTTTAGGCGATGGGGAGCTAAGCGTGAAACTGGATTTTAAGGCCGGTGCCTTTTCAGCATCTGCCAAGGAGAAGCTTGAGGCTGCTGGCTGCACTCTTACTGTATTACCAGGCCGAAAGAAGTGGGTGAAACCATCAGTTGCTAAGAACCTTGCTCGTGCAGAAGAATACTTCGCTAAGAAAAGAGCTGCAGCAGCAGCAGCTGCCGCTGCTGCCGCATCAGAACCGGCCTCTGCTTGAACCAGAAGTTTGTAGAAATAGCACATATCGGCAGTATGTTCAATTTTTCTTTATAAGTATTTGGCTCCCAAGCTGCAGTTCCTTATTTCTGTTTCCTCATGGGCTGCAGTTCTTGTATTCCTTATTTGTTTAACGCTCTTCTGTAATCTGCGTTTCACTTGGCACTTCAACCTGTATATCTCTGTCTCTCTCGCAAAAATCTCGGGTTCATGAGTTGTGTTAAAGGCGTGTTATCGTGAAGGCTTAATTGCAGAGCAGGAATTCATTTATTCCATCAATGGTGAGGTAAAATGAGTTAGTGATCATGATTGAAATTTCCAACCATAAGAGACCAAACCCAAAATGCAGACGCAAGGACCTTTTGGAGGAAGTTTCTTATTATTTGGAGCTACATTTCAGTCTTGGATGTGCACTAACTGGTGTAGAAAAACACAACTAACAGCCATATGCTAATTTTGGGGTCGCCCAACTACTCCTTGCCTGCATCACGCAATAGGAATCTCAAACGGGGAGATCCTGCACATAGCGAAAAATCATAAATTGAAAAATTCCAGTACGCTTGTCGCATCAAAGTTGCCTATTCCACCCCGAAACTCTCACCCTCCCAATTGGTCTATGACGCAACACCTTTTCGAACCCCTGAATCGGCAAGGTGGGCAAGAAAAGGAGAGGAGACAAGGAGTTGGGCAAGAGACATCATCGTAATTTTCTCGCAATCAAGTCTTCCATCAGTTCCCTCTTTTGACAAAAGACAGAATCAATGGATCACTTGCAAAACACCCCTTTAGAGTGTGAAGTAATCAACTTTAGATAGATGCCCAGTGGCAAAGACTACTGAGTGAGTGATAAGTACCAACCTAAACAGTTGGTTCTTGCTTTTTATTTACAAGAAGAATTCCCATTGGAGTTGTCTCACTTGTTACGTGAATATGTTTAGTTTCAGCGGTGTGGATAATCTATCTTCCTGTAAACACCTCTTAACACACGCACATATATATAATTAGAAAATTTGATAAGGAAATAAAAGTTTAAAGGACTCAATTAAGAAGTTGATAAAATTGAAGGACTCTTCAGTGATTTATTTTAAAAGTTGGGCCAACTCCAGCGCAGCGGTGAGCTGAGCATTTTACAACCGAAGAAAAAATCGAACGCAATCAAGTGGTCGAGGATGCTTAAGGTACATATAACCTGTAGAAGATGTACAATCTTCTGGTTGTCCGCAGCCCGAAGAAACTTTTTTTGTGTTTTGATTAAAAAAAAAAGAAAAGAAAAGAAGAAGACGACTTTTCAGAGGGTCGTCCAAAAATCATGTCTCACGAGACAAGTGCTTCACGCCATGGAGAATCGAACCGAAAGCAAACTGTTCCCCACTCGCTGTCTGAATCGTAATACCTGTCGATGAAAACGTGGCCAACTTGTCGTTTCATTCCCCAAATGGGAACCTTCTGCAGATCAAAACATGGTTCCGCTCGTCACCTCAGCAAGTCCCGTATTATAAAATTAATATAAATATTTGAGGAATGAATTCTACAAGGTATGATTCTTAATAAAACAAGAATTTTATAAAAAAAATGTTATTATAAGTAAAAGAAATTAAATTAAATAAGTGTTACCTCTCTGTTTCTCCAAAAAGAAAAAACCTGATTTTAAAAAAATTATTCCTGAAAATTAGCATGTTTATTTGTATGAAATCAGAACACTAATTTGATAAATGGGTTCAAATATTTTTTTCAAAAAAATGCCCAAAAAATGGATGGATGGTGTGGCATATGGAAAAATTTATATATTAATATCTAATCGGTCTGTTTAATTTTTTAAATTTTATTAAAAATTTTATTTTTATTTAAAAATTTAAAAATTATGTGATAAAAATTTTATAAAAAAAATAATAAAATTAAGGGCCTCCACAAAATGATGAAATGTATAATTTCCATGATATTTTTAAAATAAGCAATCCTTGGTGGGTTCTTTATTTGGAGTACGAGTAAGTGAGCTCCTTGACGAATTTAAATGATTTAAATCAAAACTTCTTTAAGCATTAATTCTTTTCCCACTTGAGGCAAAACTAATTCCACAAGGAATTAAATGATTTAATAAATCATTAAACTGAAAAAGGAAGGCAACTCGAAAACTCAATTCTATGTAAAAATAAAAAATAAAAAAATAAAAACAAAACAAAACCCGTGTGCGATGTGGCAGTCCATCTAAAATGACTCTCCTTCTACAAACCTATCTTTGTATTGAACAATTATACCGCAAATACCTTTAAAATAACATGTAATAAAATAATAAATAAATAAATAAATAAAATAAAATATATATTTTAATTTTTTGTAAATACAACGTACATAACATGTTTTTATTAGACTAGAGTTTTAAAAAAATTATTATATAATTTTAAATTTATAATAAAAAATTAATATATTAATTAAAAATTAATAAACCACCTAACATTAGGGGCTTTTTTGAAAATCCAAAACGAAGTAGGTGAAGTCAGGAGTATTATTTTGAAGCAGTTCACGCAAATCTTGCACCAAGTTTTTTAACGCCCATGCTTTTGCAATGCCATTCGATATTTCGAAATTAAAAAAATAATAATAATTTTCTGTAATAGTATTAGTATTGAGATTTTAAAATTTTTAATATTTAATATTTATACCGGTATTTTAATAAGAGGGTTACAATAATAAATTAATAAATTACGTAAAATTTTAGTATGTCGATTTTTAAATATTAAAAATATATATATAAAAAAATAATTAATTAAAGAAAGAAGTTGTTTAGATTAGATCTCGCCGATCGATGGAGGGAGTCATGCCGACCGCGTCCGGAAGCATAATCCTGAAAGCCCACGTGTCGGCATCAGGAAGCGGGCAGTCTTGTGATCTAGCCAAGCCAATCAAATTTTAAGTCGGTTTGGATAGTTCAGATTATATTCGAAGATATTTCTTAATAAGATAGCATTCCTTTCCTTCATTTCTTCTTCTTCTTCTTTTTTTTTTTTAAATTTGGGTGCTAAAAT
>STGP01003338.1:15031-27353 GCA_004918865.1 Caryocar brasiliense | reverse complement strand
GAAGTTGTGGCTCAAACTTAGTCCTTCCATCAGCAGCAAACAAAAGCTTTGTCTCTTGATTAGGCAGCATTTTGAGTGCCTTGGTTCTGGCTCTCCAGACAAATCCTGAGAGGGCCTCAAAAGTAGTGCACTTGTCAAGAACCCCATCTTCCAAGGCTTTCATTTTGATCTTTTTAAGCATTTCAGCATTCAAACAAAACGAGCGATAAATCACTGCGTCATTGTGCAGGTCATTGCTGCCGGACTTGTCTTCTATCTCAGCAAATTCGCGATGAAGGTAGTCTATCTTTGGAGGATTCCTGGCTTTGAGTATGCTCCTGTCTAGAAATGGAGGGACTGAAAGTGGCAATCCTCTTGCCGTTTCAGCCCATGAATTCACAAATTCCATTGCACCAATTCCATCAAACATACAATGATTCACGCACAATCCAAGTACAAAACCTCCACATTTGAACGTGGTCACCTGAAAATTGAGAACACAATCAAGTTAGAACTTCAAAAGTTTCCAAAAGATGAAGAAATCTGCAGTGAAATAGCAAACATTTCTGCATCAGGATTTTGGTGTAATGACAACTTGGAAGCATAACTTGGAGAAATTTCGAAACCTGAGCAACAACTGGAGGCATTTCCAGGATGTTTTTTGCACCAGGAATGTCATAAACAAGCTTGCCAAGTGTATCAGGATCAGGTTTCGATGCGTCTCCTATCTTTTCCATGTCACAATTAGCCTCAGCTTCAACAAAAACAGCACCTTCTCCTGTACAATCAATGATAAGCTTCCCTTCTGAGCTGATTGTAAGCCGCCCGGCCAGAGGGTAATAGTGAACAAGAACCTTTCTTAAGGCATCCTTGATCACTTCTGTAGCACTTACATTTCCTTTTTCCTCTGACTTGAAGCAGTAAATCGTTCGCACGATTACTGCAATGTTCTGATCAAGGTTAGACAAAAAATATAGACCTTTCTCTGTTTCCTCCGCTGGAGATACCAGAGTTGGCTCTCCTTGTTTCACTATGAGTTGTTTCACACCTTCATTATTGTCATTCATTGCAGCACAGCTTTCAAGCTCCACAACCTGGGTTCAATAGAACACATCTCAGGTCTTAGACTCGTTATCGTATATTTAAAAAATGAGAGGACAATTCTGGAACAAGATTTACATTTTTTTATGCATTCAGAATGCAACAAGATAACATGGTGGGCATGTAATAATATTGATATAAATGCAAATTTTATGTACTGGAGACGCAGAGAAAATCATGTGACAGGGGGTGAGGGAGTTGCCAAACTGAGCAAGAAAATGAAATCGAAACCTGATGTCTGTCACAGATCTTGAACTGGGAATTGTGTGATTGATTTCCAAATGTGCAAGGGGATTTATATTAGAAAAACAATGTAACTTTATAATTATCTACAATTATTCTAATTATTCTTAATTATTCATATCTATCTAAGTTGAAGTTATTATTATTCTTTTTTAAATTAATTTAGTAGTTAATTTATTTATTTTATTGATTAAAACTTAAAATAATTTTTTGTAATTTTTTTAATTTTAACATAAATATTTTATCTTTAACTGAACTTAATTTTAGCGTATAAAAATTAATTAAAAAATATGATATTGAAAAAATTAATTAAGTAGTTATGTATAATATATATTTTCCTTTTTTTCTCCAAGTTTATCACCTTCAGCCTGGAGGTGGGCTACTTGTTTAAGTAAATGAGAAAATGTGAAATGGACAAGTGCGTTTTCCTTATTGGAGAGATTGGTCCATAAACAGACCTTCTTGGCAAGTATTCCATTTTTTTCACTCAAATAATTGTTCTTCACCAATGTTTTTACCATTTATGTTTTGGGTGGGTGCAGGCTACTGATTACAGGACCAACCATGGGCAGACTGGCGAATGTGTTGGCTTGTCTGGTAAGATTGGCAGTCCAATTTGCTCGCTTTTATTCATTTTATTTTATTTTTTATGAACATTATTGCTAATTAACTATTAAATTAAATGTTAAAACAAATTAATATTTTTTTAAAAAAATTTCATCATATAATTTAAAAAATTTATGACTAAAAATAAAATTTCTAACCAAAAACTAAAAAATTAAACACCATCTTAAAGTTCTAGATTGTTGGAGTGTGTTTGGAAATTTGCTAGATAATAACTTTTATTATTGTTTTAATTTTCAAGATAATAATAATAATAATAATATTATTATTGTTATTATTTTTTGTTTGATAAAATTAAATACCTTAACTAAAACCCAAAAAATGAAAACGATATCTCGACCCATAGCACAATCATTTTCACATCATACTCAAATCACTGTCTTTCTCCACACCACACCACACCTCGTAAATTGAACGTGGAACGAGCCTCAGCCACTGCTCGATTTAACACCAAAATAATTGAGAGCCGGCCTTTTCTTCCTAATTAATTAAGCCTGCAACGTGCCCTGATAAATACATGCTTGTTATAATTTCAAACCCATTTTGATTATAACCCTTTGGAATTTTATTAGATCTCAGGCTGTAATCACAAGAACTGCTTCCTCGAAATTCAAAGAAAACTGGGGCACTGATTCTTTATTTGGCTCTTTAATGCGATATTGATATCCATCAGAAACTTGGATCCATCCACCAAATTGAAAATTTCATGTTCTTGCTGCCATGTCACATGTCCGGGCAGGCAGCAGACCAGTAGCTGTAGTACGAAGATTAAATTTGAAAATAAAATAAAACTTTCCCGATGTTTAGTTCGAGGGAAGCATGACTAAGACTTCAAATTTTTGGTTTTCCAAATCCGTTGAAAGAAAGGTTGCAATCAGCTCCACGTTTCTGTTAGTTTATCCAATCAATAGATCAACCAGAAATCCTGAACGTGAGTAATTTCCTTCAGTAGTTCCTCTGACCCTTTGCCGGACTAGTCAACGATTCAAGTTTAGTTCTCTTGTTAATCTCAGGAAAAAAAAAAAAATGAAGAGAAAAAGTTCTCTTTTTGATATATGAGTAAGTCACTTGTGGTTTATTAATGAAGAGTGATTTTATGTTCAACCATGCACAAGATACAACAAATCGAAGTTGTTTCCGGTAGGTACTAAGCAGATGAGTGACTTCCTAGGGTATCATACTCGTTTTGCAACAGACCAGCGGTGCGAATGACAGCCGGAGGGATTTAACCAGGGTTTATTTCTGCACCTGCGCAGCATCGTAGACAAGTAGCTAGTAACATGGACACAAACTGAACTCCAAAGATCAAGCTTGACCACACTTGCTAAGACAAGCAATCCCTTCTTCTAGATAATCATCTCGGCTAATCCAGAACTCGGGTGCATCCTGCATCAGTTATTCAGCACATGCAGATTCATTATAATGAATAGTTGGAAGATGTTTAAAACTTTCCTCACATATAGTTTACCCCCTTGAAGAGGTTCATCAGGAGTACACATCATTCACATGCAGGAACAAGGTTGGTAGACCACTTCAAGGAAATTGGCCTCCAAAAGAGAAAATTTTCGCGAGTAATTTTGTTTTAATCATTATTCATGTCATACAACATCCATAATACACACAACACGTAACAAAATCGTAGTTAACTCAAATGACTAAACTATTTAGGGATGAATAAATATTTAGTAAAAAAAAAATATTTTTATAAGTACATTCCTAAAGGGGTAGTATCCTAACAAATGATCAAGATGCCATTTTATATGCATGCTCAAACCTTCTACTAAAAAGCAAATAAAAAAAAAAAAAAGAAAATTGGAGGAGGGGATTTTGGCATGTACCTTCATAATTCCTGCCAGTACCGCACCTCCAAGGTAGACCATATGCTTTCTTCGTGGTGGATCCTCAATCCTCAAACGCAGTTTCTGTTTGCCAGATATAGACAATGAAATAGCAATAGATAGGCCAAACTTTCACAGCTGCAAAATATTACTTTTGTTTCCATAAATTGCGACCTCTTCTCTATGCAGTTCAGTAGCTCATATGAGTTCCTCCCAATGTGATAATCACTTATGGAATACATGGAACAGTTGAAAATTTTAAGAATCTGAGCAAAGTAAATTTTTGTACATGTTTCAAGCAATATATTGAGCTTGCGTGTAATTCTTTCTTACCGAAGCTACAACACTCAGGACTCAGATCTTACCTTTAATCCATCTTTGTTTCCCTTTAGAACAACTTCAAGATAACGATCCAGAATTTCTTTCTCCAACCTAAACAAGTGCAACAAAATACAGTCAATTAACAACTTTTTCATTCCAGACACCAGCCACACTTAATATGCGCCACCAGAGACAGAACTCGTTGACTGCCTTCTGGTTTCTCATTGTTCCTTAGCACATACGAGGCAGGGTGTCCTAACATGTTTAGAAAAGGAACCAGAAATATTACCGACTAGGTAACCCAGGATACATGGTGCTCCCACCACTTAACACTATATGCTGGTAGAGCTGCAATAAATAAAGCAAAATGAGAGTTGGAGAGATGGAAAACAACAAAAGCAGAAAAAATGCCGCTCAAAAGTTATCTGCCCTTCCTTCAGTGCTTGTTTATTGACTTAACAATCTAATATCTTCAGTCAATAAATGTCTCCGTTGTTCAGCACATAAAGATACAGATATTCTACAGACCGGTAAAGTTAAATCATCAACTAGAAGAGTTTCACCTGCTTGCCCAACATTATTGACTAGAAGATTTTCAATAATGTAAACAACCAAGAACCAGGTGAAGACTTAAGTTAAAAAAAGGTCCATATTGAGGGCACAACGTTTCAAAATAAACCTAGTACCATCATCCGGTTATCGATATCCATTTCTTGAATGCAGTGAAAAACCATGTCAGCCATTCCATCACCTTCAACATCTATGAGTTCCTGCAAGAAGGAAGCCCCTCATGACAACCGTCAACTTATGCTTCTAATTATATGGCTTCATAAAGTACTAGTATGATGGTCCAGAAAACTAGCATTATATGCAGTAAGCTGTGCAACAAAGAATACTTTCCACAAATCTAGTATAGCTGTCAGTGAGATACACAGGAACAAAAAATTTATGTCAAGAAGAAGACAATAAAATGAAGAGAAATATTCGCTTACTGGTGTAAAAAGGGCCTCAGGAGCTTGGAACCGTTCAGTGCCTACTTTAATGACCCTTCCATCAGGCAGCTGATTGACATAACACTTGTGAGTACAACATTATTTTATAGCATAAAAATTTTCATAAAAAAGACACAACATTCTGTAAAATGCAGGGCTACCAAAACCAAAAATGCAAAACTACTATACAGATGAAAACTGTACTACATAAAACATGATATCAAAGCCACACAGATAGAGCAAACCATTGAGTTTCCAAAGGCTACAAATGCATGTGATAAGAGTGATAGCATGCCTAATTCAACGACAAATGGGGAACAAAATAGGGCATGGTACACATAAGCAATGAGACAAATGAAATAAAGAGGTGAACAGAAGATTATAATGCTTAGTTTCACAAAAGTTGCAACCTCATGCTTTGTAAATATGAAAAAGAATCAACTTACAGTATAATTCTTAACAAGGATGGTTGTCTCAAGTCCCAATTGATATTCCCTCTTGTAATCATAACTAACAGAAAGAGAATTAAACCTTCAATAACGATGCAACAATTTCCATTCATCAAACCATGAGATGGATTATTGGTTCACCTGATATAGCAAAGCTTCTCTTTGATTTCTCTAACAGTCTCAAAATCAGCAGTCCTATTCATTGCATACCTGCAGAAATTTCCTTGAAGTGATGCACTCTCATGCATAAAATGCAAGCTTACTAACACTATGAAAAATACAAGAGCGTAAGATTTACAATAAAATATATAAGAAACTGACAATTAACTTCATATAATATATTGCTATTATTTCATTTATTCTTTAGTATCCTTCTCTATGCAAATTATAGTCTGAGGAAAAAAGTTACAAAAATTCTACTAACAATTTTCAATTAAAGTATTGAATACAGTTCTCATCTGTATTCCATGATCAAAGTTAAACCTAGTTATACTTAAAAACAAAAAAATTAGCTGATGGAAAATAGTGTTGATCCTATTGGCAATTCTCGCACATTTATTTAAGTAAATAATTGATCCTCACCCTCTTCGTGAAAGTAAATCGACAAGATAAGATGTGATGTGCCGACCAGCTACATTCATTCGCTTCGTGAGATGAGGAAATGAGTAGCCATCAACAACAGGAACCTGCATAAAAGAATTTAGTATTTATGCTTTAGATTACAATACAAGATGTGCCACACTGCCAAAACTGCAATGGCATCAAATAGCACTCTCAACTGTAAATTGTTCCAATGCCTAAAATGAAAAAGTGGATGTAACATAAAAGTGTCTTGAGTTTACCACATGGGTGACACCATCACCAGAGTCGATGACTATTCCAGTCAATAAACCTGCAACATTCAAGCTAGAACACATGTGAAAGGAGAATCTAAAATAAATGAGTAAGGAAAGTCCTAGTTCAGAACCAGCAGCATAAAGAACAGCTATATGGACCATCCTTCACAAAACTAATTTGCAGCAATCAGATTCCAAATCCTTTGAGAAAAGAAAGTTATCAAGATTTTTATTGCATCATATAAAAATTATACCAATTGATAAAATTTAAACCTTCAATCATCTCCATAAGCACCTTGGGCATACAATGTCAAAACAGCTTGGATTTGGATGAAGACACCAGCAAAGTTATATTTCTCGAACATGGTCTCAACCTAAGCCACAGATTCAAACCAAACCAAGGAATTATGAAGTAACTAAGTATAAATCAATGAAACAATAAATGATCAAAAGTACTATTAGTAAAGATTGGATTACTGACCATTTTTTCACGATTCTTGGATGGATTAAGAGGTGGATCTGTAAGTAATATCTTACAATCAGGGGGGTCTATCTGTTAAAATGATATGGACAGACAAATCATCAATAACTTGACGAAGTTACACGAAAAAGGAGGAAAAGAAAGGAAAAGAATTGGTCTGGCTTTAACTATAAGTCTGTAAAGAAAACAAAAGCACAGGAAGTTTACTTTAAGTTCATTGAAGAATGCATGATCCCACACGTGACCCATGTCATCCCAGTTCTGAACAATTCCATTGTTAACAGGATAAGATATATCAAGTTGATGTCTCAAGTCTGCACAACCTTCTCCAACAACAATATCCTAATGGAATTACCAAAACATAAACACAACCTCAGTAGTAAGTCAAGCATAAAACTGCATAAAACTTTACATGCATCAAGACTCACATTGCCACATACAAATAATAAAAAAAAAGTGAATAAAAACGAAAGTTCAAACAAATCTTGATTTATCACCTTCAGTTGTTGTTCCATGAGTGACTCCTCGTAGCGAAGCATTGGCCTCCCCACCACACAAGGGAATACGGATGTGGGAAAATTCTCTCCGGCAAATCCACATTTCACATACTGCATTTAAATTTAAACCCATAATTAAATCAAATTAAAAAAAAAAGGAACTAGTTACACAGAAGGTAAAGCTCTAGTTCATGAGAAACAATTAAAAAAAATCCACTCTTTTGTAAACTCAAGCTGTAAAGAGAACAAAAGCTAGAGACTTTCCACCAACCCAGATCATTTTACAGCACCGGAACACCACAATTCAAGGCTTTAACAATGGATCCGATCGGATAGGAAGAAACCCAGAAAGGAAAAAGCATAAAGTAGAGATCTTCGGCGAAAGATTCAATGTAAATCGAGATCGAGGAAGAAAAAAAGCATTGACTAAGCAAATGTTTACCCCGGTGCCATTGTCGCAGACGACTACGTTTCTGTTCTCCATTTCCGCTTACTTTCGTTGCGGTGTGTTGTGTGACTGTTCTTGTGCTGAGCGCTGCTCACCCGCTCATGCGACAAGTCGTACGTTTGGAGCTGCTTCAAATTGCGGCAACCAACAAACAAAAGTGCCGCCTGTTCGGGTTGTCCGCTCGCTAGTTTATTTCAACGATCAGAGGTTGTCCCCACCGCAAAAGAAATAAAAGAAAAGAAAAAGCAAGAAAAACACCGGCAAAAATAGCAATGTCCCGACGACGTGACACGTGGCATGACTTCATGGGCCGGGTCAAGACCGCTGACCAGGCCTAAGCTTAGCCCATGCGTGATCCAACTTAAGTAAAAACGACGCCGTGTCTATTCGAGCGTTAGACGCACATATAGACGCACATATAAACGGACCTTCAAGTAGGGTTCTGTCCTGCTGTTTGCTGCTCTTCTTGTCCGCAGACGTGAAGCTGAAAGTGCTGTGACAACCGCTGCTCGAAAATGGTCAGTAAACGCTGCTCTTTTTCACTTTTGTTAGAAACGGCATAGGATTATAAGCAAAACTGAGATTAGATTACTGTTGTTGTTGTTGTTTTTGTCTTTCGTTTTTCTAAGCCCCATGTTTTGGACGACATAAACATGTTTTTGGTTTTAGCTTTGTAAAGTTTGGTTATATCGTTTTGAAATTGATACGTGGGTACTTGTTTGAACATGAAAGGCTCCGAAAAGAGGTGGGAAGGCTCCGGTGGCTGTCGCCAAGAAGAAACCGGTCTAAACTTCTCTGCTTTGCTATTTTGATCGTCGGGATCGTTCTCTTTTTTAGTTTTCTTGTTGGGATTTCGGGTTTGGGATCTTAATGGTTTTGTGAAATTCTTGGCAGGAGAAGGTGACGAATCCGTTGTTTGAGAAGCGGCCGAAGCAGTTTGGGATTGGAGGTGCATTGCCGCCGAAGAGGGATTTGACCCGGTTTGTGAAGATGCCGAAGGTGGTTCAGATTCAGAGAAAGAAGAGGATTCTCAAGATGAGGTTGAAGGTTCCTCCTGCTTTGAACCAGTTCACTAAGACGCTTGACAAGAATCTAGGTATCATCCCATTTTAGAAGCAAGCCCTTTTCTTTGTTTTGTTGCTGATTATTTGTCATACACCCTGTTTATTTTGTTGTCGCATTGTGGAACAGCCTTTTGGTTTGCTTACGCCAGTCATTTGCATGCAATGTTTGATGTTAGCGCAGATTGTAGGGGTGCTAGTATATCATATGAATCCTAAGATGTAGAGAGTAAGGAAGGATATACATATTATTAGTCTTGTGCAAATTGGGTTGAATCTGTGATTCCCAATTTTTATTCAATGCGATTAGAGGTGTTGCCTACTTGATTGCAAGTTCTTTGTCTTAAAATGATCGATTGGAATTTGAAACTGGTTTGCCAAAACGTTGCTGCAGCTTCTAACCTCTTCAAGATGCTTCTGAAGTACCGGCCGGAGGACAAGGCAGCAAAGAAGGAGCGTCTCTTGATGAAGGCTCAGGCTGAGGCTGAAGGAAAATCTGTTGAGGCTAAAAAGCCTATTGTTGTGAAATATGGTCTTAACCATGTTACATATCTTATTGAGCAGGTTGTGTGTCATTTTCTTTTGCATGTGTACACTTGTGGCTATGCTGCTCTGTATGCTTTCTGGTAACAAGCTATCTGCTTGTGTATGTTTCAGAAAAAGGCACAATTGGTTGTTATTGCTCATGATGTGGACCCGATAGAATTGGTTGTGTGGCTACCGGCATTGTGCAGAAAGATGGAAATTCCTTATTGTATCGTGAAGGGAAAATCTCGATTGGGAGCAGTAACATTCGTCTAACCTTTGTAATTGTGGAACTTCTTTTCGAATGCTGAGTTGCATATGGAGGACTGAATTGTTATAGCTTTTGTTACAGATTGTCCACAAGAAAACAGCATCAGTTTTGTGTTTGACCACAGTCAAGAATGAAGATAAATTGGAATTTAGCAAAATCTTGGAGGCTATCAAGGTCTGTAGCACTATAGAGTATTCATATAGTTTTATTTGGAATTTAGCCGTATTGCTTGTCTGAGTTCCAATTGGATTTTCACACTTCTGTTACAGGCCAACTTCAACGACAAGTATGATGAATACAGGAAAAAGTGGGGTGGTGGGATCATGGGTTCCAAGTCTCAGGCCAAGACCAAAGCCAAAGAAAAGCTGCTTGCCAAGGAAGCTGCCCAGAGAATGACTTAGGAGTCAATTTAAACGCATTCACGTTTACTGGCTGTATTTTTGTTTATTTGGGATTCAACTGTTGGTGGATCTTTGTCCAGAGTTTTTTGGTTAATTTGAGGTTTCAGCTTAAAAGATTTTGTTTTGTTCAGAGACAGAATACAAAACAAAAAGCAAGAGGAGATGTTGGTTATTTTGAATTGATGTGCCTTCTTTGAGTTAACTCTTGATGCCCGATCTTTTGTTTTTTTGATGTCAACTGTACCGAAAGGAGCTAGAAGATTAAGCCATGACTTCAATATTTTCATCATACCAGTTCTCTTTGTGGATGAAAGAAAGGGCTACTTCAAAATAACTGGAGAAATTGGGTTAGGTGGAATTAGTTGCCGGCTTTCTTTGTTGTATTGCAAAATTTGGTTTGTTTAGCTTTGTACAAGTAAATGTTCTGTGCTTATCTTCAAAGTGAAGAAGACCATGGAAAAGGACTTCTGCAGGGGATAATTTGGTTTGTACTAATCACCGGGAAACACTGCTGACAAGTGGTTGTTGCAGTTGTGTTCTTCCATGATCAGTAACTGCTTATGCTTCTTTTTCTCCACTATTGTTTTTGCCTCTTTTGTCCTCTTATCTTTATTTAAGACAAATTCAACAATATATATATATGAAATATTGCTTTTTAAGTGGGCATGTCTCACTTTAATCTGCAATTGGGGCCTATTTTGCAGTTTGAGTCTTATTCACTAGTTCACAACATCGTCCACATTAAGCTCCTCCAAGGAGCACTTTTCTTTAGCTTTTGTTGGGTTGTTTTTTGCTTAAATGTTAACCGATTTTGGTGGTTGCAAGATTCATCCAAATTCATTAGAAAATTATGGAATTGAATTACATTATGAGTAACATTATGGTTGTTATAGGCTTTATCCCAAAATGGATTAACCATTAAAAATAAATTTAACTTGTATCCTACCATGAAAATTGCAACCAACTTAAACAATTAATAGTATTAGTAAAGTGGATGTATTCTGTTCTAACGTGTTCATTCATATACGTATAGTTTTTCAATATAAAAATGTTCCATTTTTTATTCTCTTCAGCAGAGAATAATCGATAAAAGAAAAATAACACCCTCGTCCTCGTTCTCAAAATCTTGTATGGATTGCTTAATTTCTCGAGCTCAATTTTCATCATAAAATTTAAAAACATTTGTTTAAATGAAAAAATTTAGCCTTTTGCCGATCAATTCAAAAACTTTTTATTTTTATAGTAGATGCTTTATTATGTCATCAGTCTAAAATCAACCAACTAAAAACAAGTCCTTAATCACATAATATGAATTTCAATTTAAGCAGGATTTTCATTTACTTATATATATATCATCAATGAAATAATATTAATTTAACTCTAAAAAAAAAATCCGTAATTAATATATTTAATAAAAATTTAAAATGTTAATTTAATTTAAAAAATAGACTCAATAAAAATTATTTATTTAAATAAACAAGTGATTTTTTAATTTTATTTATTAAATAAACTGAATTTAACTATTATTATAAATAATTTATTAGTAATTTAAATTAATGTTAATAACTAATAATATGAAAAATTAAATTTAAAAACCTCGTTTATCACTCGACTCGCTCCTTCATTATTCGTTCTTTCTTTTTATTGGACTCCAGCTTGTTTAAAGAAGCTTATTTGCACACTCTCTCTGTTCTGATAAATAAAAAAAAAATCAAACAATCCTAACCTTCTTCTCTTTCTCTTCTCAAAACCTTACCCTAAAATTAATCTCTCTCTCTGAAGCTCTCTTCTCTCAATCCACCTTTTTCTACAGTCTCTATCTCGCGCTTGCTCGCTCGCTCGCGGTCGGTGGATTTCGGCGACGATGACTGACAAGAAGCTGAATCTGCGAATCGATCTCCTCTCCTCAAAGTTCGCCGACAATCGGTCCTCCTCCTCTGTCAAAGGTGAATATTATTCATTTGTTCGTTCGGTATAAGATTGAAATCTGAAATTAGAATGCAATTGGCAAGTTTTTTCGAATTTGCATTTCGGTCCTCGATTTCCGGTAGATTTTCACTTTAGCCTAGGGTTTCCTCAATAAAGATTCCCTCGCTTTCTCGCGTTTAGCTGTTTGTTATCGTGCCAAAAGTTTTGTTCTTTTGCAATAATTCGATCTTTTTTCGAGTTTTTGTTTGACTCGTGATTGATGTGTGTATCGATTAGATGAATCTTGGGAAGGAAATTGCGGGGACAAGTTCGACGACTCGAAAGGT
>STGP01003313.1:31686-43301 GCA_004918865.1 Caryocar brasiliense | reverse complement strand
TGTTACTTTAGTTATGACTGATTTATGCTTATAAAGACTTTCGTCTTCTCATTCTCAACCAATGTGGAATTCATATCTTTTATAGCTTTAGCAGTATTACAATCTTCTCCTCTTAAGTACGACACTTTGTTGATGTGGGACAACACTTTGCCTGAGTGAGTGCGTCAGCTGCACTTGGAGATAACTCGTCCCAAGCACCACTCAAGAGGTGGCCCCCTGGTAGTTCTAATACCATTTTTAACGTTCCTGTCTTATAATTGGCCATCCACTGAAGCAACATAAAACTAATAACTCTTTAACCTACTTAGACCTAAAAGTCCAAATTTATATTACTTTGATTATGATCAATTAAAACTTATAAAGACTTTTTTTTTCTTCTTATTCTCAATCAATGTGGAATTCATATCTTTTACAGTAATGTTGATTAAATGAATTGTGGATGAGTAAAATAACATGATATCAAATTGCATATCTCACATGTCATTTAGATTGCATGATTGTATAGACATGTTTCACACACACGTTAACATACAAATAATTATCCACTCTTATGCATGTCTCATTCGCATCTATGTTACGAGTTTAAACTTTGTACAAATGTAATAAAGATAAGACTAGAATGGTTGTTGGGCAGAACATGATGCTTAAAGTTAAAAGATGTCTTAACGTGAATCTTGACATGAATCTCTGGCCATTCGGGGATTTTTTCTGACTTCTAAAAGATGTCTTCACTAAATTTCAACCATCAGATCAGATTAGGGTTATAAATACGTCCGTTAGAGCTCTTTAAATCCTATATAGTACCACTTAATCAACTAAAGAAAAATTTTATCCAACAGCTCTTAGCGCATAACAAGAATCATTTTTCACTAGAAAACTCACTCCAAAACTGAATTCTTAAGGAAGAGACTCTTTCCTTCACTTTTCCAAAGCATATTTGCACCAAAGTCGACTTTTAGACACTAGTATATAAGAGAAATGGAGATATCCATATCAAATCTAAGTCCAAGGCCACTAAGAACAGATAAGATAATGGAATTTATTCACCAAGTTGCACTATTCACTTTTCCCATTAAATTGTAGGAATTCTTAAAGCATTTGGATCCGAAATCAGCTTCATCTTCTCGCAACAAAGCACTAGGTACGCTTCACCTATGATAAGCGTAAACTCCCATAAAAATATTCTTATCTTAACCAAACTCCCATGAAAATGGCAAACTACATAAAAATAAATTCCATGCTTCACGGGGCAGTAAGCAACTCGAGGTTTTATCTTAGGTGTAAGTCCACAAATAAAAAACAACCCATTCCCCTTTATGTGTCGTGTGTTTAACCAAGTTCATATTTTTCTTGTTTAGTATGTGTGTTTAGGATTTTTAATTTATTTGTTGCATAATATTTAGAATTACATGATTTAAGATTTACCAATTTCCTAGAATTGTATGTCTAAAATTTTATTGCTTTTCTTAGTTGGCATTCTGATATTTGTTTCCTCTGACATGTTTATAACCACATATTTTGTTGTTGTCTTTTGTTATCTCAACATTAGGATTATATGTTATTAGGGGGTATATGGCGTGGCTTTAATTTTATCTTTTGTGCGATTGGATAGTGGACCTTCTTTTTTTCTTTTTTCTTTTTTTTTAAATATTTAGAGAGTGGATCTTTTAACCAATAGACTTAGAAGGTTTTCTCCAAAACTCAATCTCTTTACATATTTTAAATGGGTGTATTATGGATAGATGTTATTACATGTCATCACTTTTCATATTTTGGAAATATATTGCATAATTATTTAAGATTGTTTTGTGTATAGATTTACATACCCCCTGGTTTCACATGTCTACTCTCTATAAGTGTGTATATGTTCAAATTTAATCAAATTCAGTAAAAATGGGGACCATAGTAGCTGTCAAATGGACGTGAAGCTGAAACTTTCCAATTTCTTTTGGTCCTAGAGCATAGAATTTTTTGGTTTGGATAGATTTTTTTTTACTTAACATTAGCAACCCATGTGAGTAAAAAATATATATATTTTTTTTAAAAAATATATATTTTTAAAAGTTTTCTTATTTTCTTTAAATAAATCAAAGACGATTATTCAATTTTTTAAAAAAATAATTATCGTTAGCACACAGAAAAACCGCGTTTATATCTAATGCGTGACTTCGTGTTTTGCAACACAAATTCTGAGTATATAGACCCCGAAAACAGACTCACCCACTTCCAGAAACGAGTTAGTGCTGGCAAGAACTATCTGCCATTAATCTATCCGCTTATTGCTGGATTCGCTTGTCACAAAAAAGTGATAAGACTGCACATTATGGACGAAATGTACAATATTGACAAGTTACTGATTCGGATTAGATGTGTTGCTGCTATATTTATACTGCTATTGATTTAGTTGGATTGATCCAAGTCCACACGAAATTTCATTAATTCATCGTGTTGTCTAATAATTAATTTCCAAGGCACTCGCTGGTTGGCTGTCGCTTCAGCACTGATATGGCTATAGTTTGGCGTGAGGTAGGGATGGAGAGAGGTCAAAATTTCTAAATATATGAGGCGGATAAAACACTATCTGGCCAGAGCTAGTATCTCTTATAAAAAGTGACCATTGTCCATCAACATATGCAGGAGGCAGTGCAGCACCAATTAAGATATAAGTAGAATATTTTCGAAGGAAAGCGAGCTCAATAGTGGACCTAATTAGAAGAGGGATGAAGGCATGAGAAGAAATTTCCTGAGACATTATGATGAGTGCGAGTAATGGCATTGCCACCCAACTGCAAGAAGAAGGCCGGGAATCCATGACACGCAAGGAATACATGTTTGTTCTAGTGGTCAATTATTCATGCCTCTATTGGCCTTTTTTCTTCAAGCTTCCTCTCTAAGTTGCATTTCATTCACAAAGATTCCAGTATATGGGTTCTTACGTGGGTTCAATTAGCATGCTTCCCTCTCCGTCTCTTCCCGATTTTCACGGAAAAATGACCACTCTGTTCACTTCTGAGATATGGATATTGTCCATCATCATAGGTCTCATGCTAGAAGTCAACGACCTCCTCTCTGAGGAGAAGATAAGACCCGTATCAACCATGTCAAGGAATAATTTAATCCAAAGTTTTAACGTTTCAAGTGATATTCATAATTATGTATTATTATTTTTTACTATGTTTCTCATTGGTCACTATTCGTTACGCTGAAATTAATTAATTAATAATAATAAAAATAATATTTGAACTCCTAATTATTTATTATAGAAGTTATATATATATATTTTTATAGTAAACAACTTAGATATTCATTAATGGAGTACATTAGTTTCGAGAGTCTGAACAATAGACTCAGGACCTTCTTCTATCCACACATATTCAGATACGATCCTCATACAATATTTAGCCAGGGAATGAGTGACTAAGTGACATTTACTAGGAGCAAAAGACCATTGACAAGAAGAAAGTTTGGAGCTAAAGGAGAGAACATCTGTCAACACTACACCCAAGCTATTTGGATGAGAAGCCTCTCCTTGCAATTTATTAATTACCGCTTTACAAGCTGACTCGGCAATAAGATTCATAAAGCCAAGCTAATGGGCTAGATGGAGACCATATGCCAAACCCATTGCCTCTGAAATTGCAAGGCCTTAATTTTCAACAACACATTTTGAAGCACACCCCAGCACCTCCTATATCTCACTAAGATAAACTCATTGACGGAGGCCACCATTTGCTGGGCCGAGACTGAGAGGCAAGATGGGTTTTAACACATGATCTGTCAAATAAACTACTAAACTCACCCATCACATAATTGGCATAAGCAGCAATGGCATTTGCATTCCATACTTTCTAATCAAAGAAAAACTTGTTTCTGGCAAACCAGATTTGATAGAAAGCATGAGTGAACAGGCTTACCTCCTCACATGATAGTAGTGAGATAATGCCAATCAACCATTGTTTGAAGTTGTGCCCATCAACTCGATAAACCTGTTCCAAGTTTAGTTGGCTCCACACCTACTAAACAATATAACAATCCCGACAAAGATAAAGAAGATCCTCAGGAGCATCACAAAATAAACATTGCATATCAACCTCCTCAGTTTGCCTATGAAGGATCTCACGGGTTGGCAAGATATCTATCGCCGCTCACCAAACAAAATTCACTACCTTTGGCGGAGCCCTTATCTTCCATATAGCTTTCCACACCCTATCGAATTGAGAGGTTGATGCCTTATCACCAGTAGCATCTGAAATCATATTTAATGCAACCCTGTACCCGCTCTTGACCACATAGATACCAGTGGAAGGATAATGCCAGACTAGTGAGTCATTGCAGCCAATAGCACTCAAAGATGTAGGCCAGATCCGATCTGCATTGATTGGAAGGAAAATTTGAGAAATTAAGTTCCAATTCTAGTTTCTGCTATCCTTATTGATTAGCTCAGAGACTGTAACATCATTGGTGAAAACTCTAGTCGGGGTTATCATAGAAAAAGAGGTAGGTTCTAGGATCCATTTGTCTTTCCAAATTCGTATGCTATGTCTATCTCCAATATGCCAATAGACACCTCGTTCCAAAACATCTCTACCAGCTAAGATGCTTCTCCAAGTATAACTTCGCGAAGACCCAATACTTGCCTCCATAAAACTACAATGAGGATAATATCTAGCCTTTAAGAGCCTCCTAAGAAGAGATGAGGGGTTTGCAAGTAGTCGCCATCTTTGCTTGGCCAAAAGAGCTAGATTAAAGCATTCGAAAATCCCATAAGCCTAAGCCACCTTCCTCCTTTGGTCGACATAGTTTCCTCCAACTACAAATGTACATCCGTCGTTCCAACCGACGTTGCCCCCACCAAAATTGGCTTGTTAGTGCTCAGAGTTCCTAACGTAAAGATGAGGGCAACAAAAAGCATTACATAATATAATTAGGGATTGCTTGGACAACCATCTTAATCAATAACTCTTTTGCAGCTCTCGATAAGAACTTTTCTTTCCACCCTTGTAGCCTTGTCATACTCTTTCCTTGATTTTTTCAAAGACCACCTTTCTCGACCTGCCTATGGCAGTCGGCAAGCCCAAATAGACTACTTAACTTTTGACTTGCCGAACACAAATTTGGTTTGCAAAAGAGGTCCTCATTTCCACAAGCACATTAAAACTAAATGAGAGCTTTAATTTGTGCATATTCACCTACTAGCTGGACAACAATTCATGCCACTGTAGAATTTGAATAATAGCCCCAACTTCAAGCTGTGCAGCTCGCTAGAATAAAATAGCTTCATCTACAAGCAGAAGATGTGATATAGATGGAGCACCTCTGCATATTCAAATATCATGCTTATCTCCATACTTAACTGCTGCCTATAATAACTTAATGAGGCCTTCGGCATATAGTAGAAATAAGTATAGAGATAAAGGATCTTCTTGATGAATGCCCCTTGATGGCATGATAAATCCTTTGGGAACACCATTGACCAAGATAAAATATGTAGTAAAGGAAACAAACTTCATAAGAATAGTTATCTAGGATTCCATAAAGCCTATATAACGCATCATCAATCGTAGAAAATTCCATTTTTCCTAATCATAAGCCTTGGTCATATCAAGTTTTAAGGACATCATTTGTTTTATGCTCCCCCTACTGATCTTCATCTGGTAAAGCCTTCAAAAGCTATTAACACATTATCAGTTATTAATCTACTTGGCACAAACACACTTTAAGATTCATCCACTACCTCCTCAATGAATACTCTTCAATCTATATGCCAATACCTTTGAAGCAATTTTGTAAACCACATTACATAAGATAATAGGTCAATACTCTTCCATAAATTGGGGATCCTTTACATTTGGGATAGGGCAAACATATGTATGCTTAAAGTCAAGGGGCATGCCCCTATCAGAATGGTAGAGCAAAAGTGCAAAAATAAAAAATAACATACATACATGCATCAACATTTCAATTAAAATATCGAATATCAACCTTATTTTCATATATATGCATTTAAAACATCAAACATCCATAGAAAATCAAGAAAGGTAGCCAAAAGAGAGTGAGAGTAGCAACCGTTCTTTGGCCCCCAAGTGTTGAGTCTCTAGCTGGTCCATTGAATTTCTCTCAACCATAAATCACCACCCAAAGCTCCTTTAACACCTCCAAATGCACCTCAAAGTTGTCCTTTCAATAGAGGATAGTTAGGCTATGAGTCGAGATGAGTTTTAGGTGACTAGAGAGAGAATTGAATGATGGGAGAGTGGCGATTTATATGGCTTAAGAAGGAAAAATATGATGATTGACACATGATGTCATTTGCTTTCTCCTTAAAGATTCTTAGAGAGTGACTAAACAAATCTAGAAGGCTAGGAGGGTGACTAAGCTATTCTGGAAATCTTTAGGCTACTTGTGTGACATCCTAAGGCCTAAAGGCCTTAGGCCCACGAACTATCCCAATTAAGTTCTTTTAATGAACTTTGATAAGTGTATTTATACACTATTTATAAGGTTATTATGAATTAATTTTATTAGAAATTATGTATAATTAGTATTAATTTTAGGTTAGTTTTTGATAAATTTTATTCTTGTGGTTAATTGGCAAGGATAAGGCTTATCTTGGCTAATTTTGTACATTTCAAGCCCTAAAATCGAAGTGGAATGAAGTTAAAAAGTAAATTAGCAACAAGAGCACGAAGATACAAAATTAAAGTAAAGAAAAAACTAATTCAGGAGTATAACACACCTTGGGTGTGTTATTGAAGACCAAAACATGACCAAGTTGTATTTTATAAGAAGTATAAGAAAAAAAAAGAAAAAGAAAAGTCAATCGAAAAACAAGCTAGTCGTGTCATAAAACATGGTCATGTAGTGTAAGTAAAGGGCTTGGATTTAAGAACATAGGCATGTGATTTTGGTAGAAGCTCCAAAGAGAAAACACGGGCAAGCCATGTTATTTACAGCCAAAGCACGGTTAGGCCGTATTTGTTGTTTTATGTGACAAAGGGAAAAAGAAGAAACACAGCTAGGCCATGTAATCTAAGAGGAAAACACGAGTAAGCCGTGTTTAGGGAAAAAATAGGATTTTTTGCTATACAAAAGGTCATTTGCTACAGAAACAAAGAGAGGCCAACCTTGCACTTAAAACTTAGAACCCTAACCTTTAGAATAAGCATCTAAGAGACCAAAACTTTAATCCGAAAGAAGATTTTAGGATAAAAAAAGACGAGACCGTCAAAACAAAATCCTAAGCTTTTCTTTTCTTATTCTTTGTTTTCTAGTTTTAAATTAGTTGTAGACACATGATTGATCTATTGTTAGATACAATTAATGTTTTTATGGATTTTTATCTTATGGATTGCTAACATATTTTCATAGATTTTAATGTTGCTTCACATAATTCAATATTATTTTTTCATATTGATTTTCTGCACTTTTATAGTTGTTTATTATTGATTATAATGCTTTTAATGCTTATAAGTTATTTAGATAATCTAGTTATTAGTAAATACTAAAAGGACACGTTATTAACTGACCAGACAATAAATATCATAGGAATAATAACTAAAACGAAAGGATATAGTTTGAACTATATGAATTTCAAGTAATATAAATAATATTGCCTTGAATAATTGATGAATAACCATGAGCTTAATGAATTGATTATAGTTTATTATAATTATTGCCATACGAGGTTACGATGAACTATAATTGACAACTTTATTATTTTATCGAAAGAAGATAGTGGATGTATTAGGTTTATTCCTTCCTGTAATGATGATTAAATTGATTTTCGTACGAGTAAATTTAATTATGTTAAGTCTAATGAAGTTAAAATACCCTAATCATAATCCAATTGTCTTCAATTAAATTAGTTTTAAGCTTATTTTAATTTGTTAATTAAACTTATAAACTGGTTAGTCTAAGCAATAATAAGATAGATATAAATTTTTTGTAGCTGGTCACAATTCTCATGGGAACGATAATCTACTCATATTTATATTACTTGTATCGATTTTTTGCACTTGAAAATCTACATATCAAGTTTTTGGCGCTGTTGTCGGGGATTAGTGAATTAATATAAAAAATATTTTATCCTATTATTAATTTAGACAATTTTTATTTATTTTTTATTTTATTCTGCTCTATTTTTATTCTTTACTTGATTTATTCTATTTTGTTTTGTATTATGGCAAGTTATCCTCCGTATGGAGGGGGTAGGATGGAACATTTATTAATGGCTCAATGAAAACCAAAGATCAGTGGGATGTTTTCTGGCAATGCATGGAGTAATTAATCAAGAACAGATCATTCTAATTTCGTTTATACTGGAACCTTCTGTAGTACTAGTTGTATATTTTAAGGATGATTGATCAAGGAGGCAATATGATGAGCTAGAGGCAACAATAAACCAATTAAGTAAAATTATTATGGGAATGAGTCATTCTATTAATAAGTGTAAGGGAGGATACTAGCAAACACGTCTACTGACACCTTCACAGCACAAGGGGTATGTGTACATAATGATTTTAATCAGGGGTATGTGAATAGTTATTACCCCAATGCCTACAATCAAAGATGGAGTGACCAACCCTACTTTTCTTGGTCCAACCAATAACATCTCAGCCAATATTACCAGCAAGACATGGGACCATTGGCAAGCTTTCAACAAACCTTATCCTGATGGCTACACTAACCTTAACCATAAGAAAAATAAGCGAGTTTGAAAAGAATTACTATTATAGTAGCCAAGTTTGAAAAATTTAGTAAAGAGATGATTGCTTTAATTAAGAAGTTCAATAAAGAGATGTGTGACTCATCCTCCATAGCCACCAAAGAATGTGTTAGTGAGTTAAGTATGGTATAAGATCACAAGTTTTCACTAAATATTCTGAGGTGCCAATTGGGCAATTAGTTAGTGAGATAGATAACTGAACTCAAGTTGGGATAGATGTGGAAGATCATGATGAAAGTAGTAATTTGGAGATAAAGAGTGAATCACCAAAGGAGAATCTTTCAAAGCCTTACAGCCCTCCAAAACCATATATGCCTCTACTACCCTTTCCTCAAATGCTATAGCAGCCAAGGGAAAGTGAACAAATTGAGTTAGAGTTAGAACCTAAGAGAGTTAGAAAAAAGCGAGTAAAGACAATGAGGAAAGCTGAGGTGGTTTTTAAGGTTAAGGATAATTAGGATGAGTACTTCAATATGGAGTTGTTCGATCAGCCAATAGAGGAGGAGAGCAAAAAGCAAGAATCTGACAAATCTCTTCAAATAGATGTTGTGCATAGCTCTATCAATAGAGAAGAAAGCGAAAAAGCCTCAGTAGGTGCACAATTGCATAACTGGGTTACAATCTCCACTAACTTTACTTACATTGGAACACTTGAAATAACCCTTAACTAATCTACCTACTTCCTATCAAAGCCCAACTCCCATAGTAGAAAAGAAGCCTCCTTCTTCAAAGCTAAAGGACAAATTGGAGATGGAAGTTATTTTATTGCCAGAGCATCAAAAGGGGATCAATAAGAGGCATGCTGAAATATTTATCAAGGAGGGAGAGCCTCTTTTGCTGGACGTCAAAGGGGTGGACCAACCATTGATTATTATACACACCCTTCAAAAAAACAAGGCTCCCCAAACTCAACTGAGACCTCTACCACCACAATTTCGAGACAAGTAGAGAAAATATCCTAAGGCAGACATAAAATAATATAGATTTACACATCCACCAAATGCTGATTGAAAGAAGTTTGTTATAGTCAAGGTAAAGACTATAAAGAAGCACTTATTGGGAGGTAACCCAAGCATATTTTAGTTTTGATCTTTTTATTTTTAGTTTATTTGTGTGTGATTACCTCTTTCAAATTTTAGAATTTATGCCTATCTATTATTTTTGTAGGACATGCAAAGTATTTTAAAAGGATGAAGCTAGGAGTTTTCAATGATTATGACTCCAAATCAGAGAAGCTTTCTTAACCTTTTTCTTTTTAATGTGCTTTATTATATGTTATGGTTGACATTGAGGACAATGTCAATTTTAAGTTTGAGGATGGGAAATCTTTGATTTTTAAATTTTTGCATGTGGTTTTTCTTTTATTATTTTGGTGTGTTTATATGTGTTTTAGTAAATTATGCTTGATTTTTGATAAAATTTTTACGATTTTGACCAAATTTTGATTCAATAAGTTTTACTTGGATGGATATTAGGACTTTTGTTAAGATTATTGACATGTTATAATTTAGAGAATTGTATGATGATGGATTTAGTAATTGCCATTGCTATTTATTTTTGGTCAATTTGCTTATTTAAGTGTATGTTCATTATTTGATTACATTAAGTTTGTGAATAGTTGAAGAAGTTTATGTGTATTAAGTGTTTTTTAAGTACCTCACCAGTCCTAGAATAAATCTTTATCTTTTGAACCAATTAAGGAAAAATTCTAAACTTATAAACGAAAAAGAGATGATTAAGGCATTCTTTGTTTTTAGCCAATAAGAGTATCCACCTTTTAATTTATCTATCCTTTGATAGCTCCTTTAAACCTTTACTATGATGACCTATTTTTCTTTTTAACCTTATTTTTTTTCCTACCTTTGTTTATGAGATGAATTGTATGATTAAGTTATTAATGCATTAGGAGTTTTTTATATGGCAATGAATTACTTGAAAGAAGGCACTAATTTTGATGAAATTTTAAAGAAAGTTATTCACTTAAAGTACTCAAAAGAATAAGTTTAGGGGTGGATTCAATCTAGCAAAAGAGCATTAAAAAAAAAAGAAAAAGAAAAGTGCTTCAAAAAGTAGTATATTCAAGCTCAATGAAAAAGGAAAAAAAAAATATATCCTTGTTTTTAAGTGTTGTGCATAAAGAAGAAGCTAGCCTTCTTTGCAAGCTAACTCTATGATTCCCTTTATCCTATGTAAAAGTTTTTAATGTGTTTTGATCTTTGTTATATTAGTTTCTATCTCATATATTTTGTTTTTAAGCTTTTTCTTTTGTTAAGCCTTATTTCACCATATTAGCCCCATTACAACCTTCGTAAAAGACACTTTGATCTTTGGATTGCATAAGTTCCATTAGTAGAGATAGAATTAGAAGGTTTGCATATCAGACTTGCATAAATTCAACACCTTAATTCATTACCATCCATAGATATTTATTAATTAATTGGTATGCATAAATTATTTGGGCGTGAATGAATTTATTGTGATTAGATGATAAATATATGCTTAAGTGGTATATTGAGCTTAATTAAATGTCGGTACATAAGCTATATTTTAATTTTATGTAATTTTAATACTTATGATGCGTTGATGTTTTTGGCAAAGTTTTAGTATTCCATCCTTATAATCTTTTTCAGTCAAAAGAGAGGCCTTTCAAACTTTGTTATTTAAGTTTTCTTTGCTTGAGGACCAGCAAACACTCAAGCTTAGGGTGTTCGATAAGTGTATTTTATACATTATTTATCAGATTATTATGCATTAATTTTATTAGGACTTATGTATGACTAGTATTCATTTTAGGTTAGCTTTTAATGGATTTTATTTTTATAGTTGATTGTCAAGAATAGAGCTTATCTTAGCTAATTTTATATGTTTTAGGCCCCCAAAATCAGAGTGG
>STGP01003313.1:4317-31680 GCA_004918865.1 Caryocar brasiliense | reverse complement strand
AAAAAAAAAAAAGTAAAGTCAATCAAAAACATAGGCCAGCCATATTATAAAATAAGACCGTGTAATGCAAGTAAGGGGCATAGAGTTAAGAACAAGGGTGTGTGATTTTGGCAGAAGCTCTAAAGAGAATAAATGGGTAAGCCATGTTATTTACAACCAAAACACAGCCAGTTCATGTTTATTGTTATATACCATAAAGAGAAAAATTAAAAACATGGCTAAGCCATGTTATTTAATAAGAAAACACAGGGAGGCCATGTTTTGGGAAAAAATAAGGTTTCCGTTGTAAAAGGGGTCATTTGCTTCAAAAACGAAGACAGGCCGACCTTGCACCTAAAACTTACAACTTTAACCTTAAGAACAAGCCTTCAATAGACCAAAACTTTAATTCATAAGAAGATTTTAGGATCGACGAAGACAAAATCATCCATCAAGATAAAATCCTAAGCTTTTCTTATCTTATTCTTTTGTTTTCCAGTTTTAGATTAATTGTGGACGTATGATTAATCTATTGTTAGATACAATTGATGTTTTTATGAATTGTTATCTTATAGATTGCTCAACATATTTTTAGGGATTTTGATGTAGCTTAACATAATTCTACTTTATTTTATTCATATTGATTTTCTTCATCTTTACAGTTGTTTATTGTTAATTATAATGCTTTTAATGCTTACAGGTCTTTTAGATGATCTAGTTATTAGTGAATACCAAAAGAACATTTTATTAACTGACCAAGCAATAAACATCATAGGAATAATAACAGAAACAAAAGGATAAGGTTTGACCTATGGGAATTTTACGTAGTATGAATAATATTCTCTTGAATAATTGATGAATAACCATGAGCTTAATGAATTGATTATAATTGATTATAATTATTGCCATGTGAGGTTCTGATGAACTATAATTGATAACTTCATTATTTTATTGAAAGAAGATAGCGGATGTATTTGGTTTGTTCTTCCCTATAATGATGATTAAATTGATTTTCGTATAAGTATATTAAATTAGGATAAGTCTAATAAATTTGAAATATCCTAATCATAATCTGATTTCTTTAGTCAAATTAGTTTTGAGTTTATTTTAATTTGTTAATTAAACTGATTAACTAGTTAGTCTAAATAATAATAGGATAGGCATAAACATTTAGTAGTTAGTTGTAATCCTCGTGGAAACGATACTATACTCATATCTATGTTATTTGCATTGATTTTGTGCACATGCGAATTTGCATATCAAACTGAACTTGGGCTTGGTCCATATATAGCCCAAACAATGGCTTGGCACTTAATTAAGTGCCACCAATTAGCCCATAGTTATCTAATGTCTCTCTTTGGCCTACACAATAGCTTTACCATATTAACAACATAATAAATGCTCCCACATTAATAATCCCGCCTTTGGACTTTCTTTATAAATCAAGTCCAATAAGCATATAATGATTCTAACATTTATATCTTATATATATACACATTATATGACTCCACCTAATCTTTAAATTTGATTTCAGGAAGTGCTAACATTCATACAAATTTAATTGCAATGATAATTATAAATTAATTACTAGTTGAATGACTTCAACTATAATTAATTTGCTCATGACTAAGATAGATCTATATGGTGAACCTAGTAAGTGGCAATGAGATAATATTGTCAATGCCTATAACATTACCAAAAATCACTTTCCGTACCTCAGGTGTATTTCCCAATTCACCTTTGGTTTTGCATGGTAATGTGTCATTACTACCTAATTAATAATGAATATATAATACGGTTGCTACATTCTTCCGAACCAAGATCATAATTATCGTGGACCTAAATCCCTTTATTAGAAGATTCTGATCCCTCCAAGGGTCATGGTAAATGTCAAACCTTTTATTGGTAAGACCATATAGCTTTTAATGAACGTCAAACCCAATTAATAATGAATATATTATACGGTTACTACATTCTTGCGAACTAAGATCATAATTATCATGCACTTGAATCCCTTCATTAGAAGATTTTGATCCCCCCAAGGGTTATGGTAAATATTAAACCCTTTATTGGTAAAACTATATAGCTTTTATCTGAGTCCAGTCTTAATCTTGAATGAATTAAACTAGACACTCTTTCCTTTTAAGCCCATTCACCCTAGCTAAGGATTTGCTCATCAAGAATGACCAAAAGCTATAGGACCTTAACCCCATTTACTATAAGGTAATGAATCCCATCTCGATGATTATCTACCCCCATATATAACTGACTAAAGTCATCATATGCCGAATACCTAAATGTGACTAAAACGAGTATGTAAGCAATGACAAAACCTAACCACCTATGCACATGATAACTCTATCATCTCAGGTCTAAAGATTATATATACTATTATGATTTTAGATGATGATCATTAACATTAAGTAAATATTACCATGTGATCATCATCTAGGTGTCACCTATTTGACTTACACATAAGTGCCCACTATGTTTGTCTTGACATCTCATGTTGAATAGCAAGTGACTCACGACTCTATAAATTATTAATATCTCATACTAATTATGGAAATGAACAGAGGTAATGATTTTCTAGAGTAGTGATACCTAGTCCATATTCCTACAATCGTAAACTATTTAAATTATATGTAATAAACAACTCTGTAACTTATATTATCAACTCTTAAGAATATAAAGTTTTTTATAAGTAATTAAGGACATATATTCAAATAAATATACATGTGCCATTTAAATGAATATACCATTGGAAAATTTGTTCAATACAAATCACGTTTTACGTTTGTTATAGGGCATACAATTAACAATCTCCCACTTGCACTATCCTTTTTAGGATGACTTTTGTAGTGTATTTGATCCACGGCTAGTGTGATTTAATTAACAATGTTAATTGCTAACCCTAAACCTATTTTCTACACGGCGATATCACCTAGGTCTTTAATTAAGCTATTTTTCCATTGTTATCACAATAGAGAGAATTGGTGATTAAATAGAAGGAACCACTCTAAGTTCATTAATGAAGTTTCAAATTAAACATCTTTCTTCACTGTGTCACTTTGATGCAGTGATATATATAGCCTCTGTAGTAGAATCTGCAGTCATCAAATGTTTGAAATTCATCCAACTGATTGCTCCTCTATTACAAGTGTATATGAACCCTGACATAGATTCTTTATCATCTACATCTAATTAGAAATCTGAATCAGTGAAGTTGTCTAATTTTAAGTTAGCTTTTTCATAAACCAGGACTATATCCTTAGTCTTATTTATGTACTTGAAGATATATTTAACAACTCTCCAATATTCTTGTTCTGAACTTGACTGATATCTGCTAGTAATACTAACAGCATATGTGATATTTGACCTAGTGCACAATCAAAGTGTACACCAAGTTACAGATAGCAGAGGCAAAGGGGATCATAGCCATCCTCTTCCTTTGTTCAAGTGTTTTAGAAGACATCATCTGAGAAAGATGGATATCGTAACTCACAGGCTGTTGGAGTAGCATATAGAAGCTTAAAAATCAAACCTAATCATAAACATACATTTATACATACATAAATGGTTCGATTAGAATATGGAATCTCAGCCTTAGTTTCATATATAAGCATTTAAAACAAACCATCTAGAGGGGGTTTAGAAAAGCTACCCAAATGAGAGACTGTGCATGAACTGTTCAAGCTTTCTAAATGTAAAGCCTCTAACTTATACACCATAATTTCCCTCATCCGTGCACCACGACCCAATATTCTTTTTTCACCTCCAAATGAAGCTCCTAGCTACCATTTCAATAGAGAATTATTGGGATATGGGTTGAGGTAAGTTTTAGGTGACTAAAGAGAGAATTAGGTGATGGAAGAGAGGTCTCGAGTATGGGGTAAAAGAGAAAAATGGGATTGCATACACATGTGCTCTCTCCCTCTCTTTAAGAGATTATTGGAGTGTGACTAAGCATTTCTGGAAGGCTTGGGTGGTGACTAAACACTTTTAGAAACCCCTTAGCTAATGTTATGTCTTCCTAAGGCCAAAAAGGCATTACACCCATTGACTAGCCCAACTAACTTCTCCTAGAGAACTTGGGTTTGGTCCGTGGCTGGCCTAACCTATAGACTTCACACCTAATTAAGTGCCACCCGATCAACTCATAGCCATATTATGTTTCTCTAAAAGCCCACATAATAGCCCCACCATATTCCTACACAATAATTACTCTTATACCAATAATCTCATATTGGACTTTCTTAATCAATCAAGTCCAATAACTATATAATAATTCTAGTATTTATAATTCTCATAAATGCATGTTATATGGCCTCATCTATTCCTTAAATTTAACTTTGGGAAGTGCTAGCATCCATACAAATTCATTTGCAAGTCAAATTCCAATTAATTTTTAGTTGAAAGACTTTAACTAAAATTAATTCGCTCACGACTGAGATAAAATTGACACAATGTTACTTACCAGGTTCATTACTAATTGGTAATGAGATATAATGTTAATGCCTATAACATTATTGGAATCAACCTTCTGCACCTTAGGTGAACTTTCCAAATCACCTTTGGTTTTCATAAGTCAAAATTGATATCTAGCATAATGTATTATAACTACTTAATTAGTAACGAATGTATAACACGGTTACTACACTCTTGTAAACCAAGATCATAATTATTGTGCACTTAAATCCCTTAATTAAAAGATCCCGATTAGGCCAAGGGTGATAGTAAATGTCAAACCTTTATTAGCAAGACCATACAGCTTTTATCCAAATCCGTTATTGATCCTTAATGACTTAAATCGAAAACTCCATCCATTTAAGTCAACATACCCTAGCTAAGGATTTACTCATCAAGAATGACTAAAAGCTAAAGGATCTTAACCCCATTTATTGCAACTGAGGCCACTATATGTTGGATAATTGAATGTGACTAAAACAAGTATATAAGCAGTGACAAACTCTAACCACCTATGTTTGAGATAACCCTGTCATCTCAAGTCTAAAGATTATATGCACCATTATGATTTTAGACAATGATCAATAACATTAAGTAAATATTACCGGGTGGTTATCATTTAGGCATCGCTGTTCGGCCAACTTATAACTTGAGTGCCCACGATGTTTGTCTCCATATATCTTGTTAAATAACAAGTGACTCGCTACTCTATATTAGATCCCACACTAATTATGGACACAAATAGAGGTGATGATCTTTTAGAGTAGTAATGCCTAATTAGTAATCCTATGATTACGAACACTTTAGATTGCTTGTATCAGATAACTCTATCACTTATATTCTTAAACCCCAAAAATATAAAGTCTCTTGTAAGTATTCAAGGACAACTAACAATCTTCCATTTGCACTAGAGTACAACAGTACAGTAGCAAAGTACATCCTTTTCAGGATGACTTTTATAGTCTATTTGATTTATGGCCAATGAGATTGATGACTTTTTACATAATGATATTGCCTATCCCAACAATCTTATAAATATAATGAAATCCTCTCTCTTTGTGTTTGGATCTCTTATAAGACCTGGGTTCCTTCACTTGAGCTACTGCTTTATTATTATCATAATGGAAAGAAACTATTGGAACAATGTAAGGAACCTTTTTAAGTTTGGCAATGAACTTCCTAATCTAAAAAACTTCCTTTGCTGCATCACTCTGATGCAGTGATATACATCATCTTTGTAGTGAAATTTGCAGTTATCAACCGTTTGGATTTCATCCAACTAACTGCTCTTCCATTAAAGGTAGATATACACCCTGATGTGGATTTTCTACCATCTAAATATAATTAGAAATCCGAATAACTAGAAATCCACATCAATGAAACTATCCAGTCTTAAGCCATCTTCTCCATAAACCAGGACTATATCCTTAGTCTTTTTTAGGTACTTGAGGATTGACTCAATAACTTCTCGGTGTTCCTGTCCTGAATTAGACTGATATTTGCTAGTAATACTAACAGTATGTACGATATCCAACCTAATACACAACATAATATACATCGAGCTACTAATGGTGGAGGTAAAAGGGACTTTAGACATCCTCTTCCTTTCTTCAGATGTCTTAGAAGATACTATCTCATAAAAGTGGATATCATGCCTCATAGGAAACAGTCCCTACTTGAAATCAAACACGTTGAATTTCGTCAGCATTCTTCCCAAGTACAGACTCTGGGAGACACCTCTTTATCTTTTCAATCTATTTTCATATATCTGCATACTGAGATTATAAGTCTTTTCTCCCAAGTCTCTTATAGAGAAATTCTTAAACAACCTGACCTTCATTGAAGTCAATAACTCAATGTCACTTCCAATACATAGAATGTCGTTCACGTACAAAACTAGGAAAAGTGATATGACTTCTACAATCCTTTTATACACGCACAATTCATCTTCATTCTTGATGAAGCCAATCTCTTTATGGCTTTATTGTAACAAAGATTCCAACGTCTTGAAGCTTGTTTAAGTCCATAAAAGGACCTCTAAAGCCTTTTATGCTTTTGACTTGTTTAAGGCCTCCAAATGCTTTAAGTGGTCAATGATTTTGTTTCCTAAATATATCTATTAAGAAAATGGTCTAAATGTTCATCTGCTAGACCTCATATTCATAGTATGATGCTATAACCAATAAGATCATTTTCTTGAAAATCCATTCACTCCCAATATACATTATGCCCTTGGGTGGATCAATAAAATCCCATACCATATTCGAATACATCGAATCTATTTCAAATATTATAGTTTCTAACCACTTTAAAGTATTTATATTTAATATAATTTCTTCGAACGTAACAAAATCATTCACATGATCGTTAACTCCATGGAACATCTCTAGTATGCCATAAAGAAAACTGTATCTCTCTGAATGACGAGATACCCTACTACTCCGTCAAGGTTCTACGACATCGTCTAGTGGACTAGGCTCCTACATCTGTTTGATCAATATCCAACTAATATGTCTAATGGTTAAACAATTGATTATGATGCCTGTTGGATGATTATTCAGCCAACCGTATCTTCTTTTTTTATGTCTGCTTCTTGAACGAATTACCCTTCAAGAAATACTACATCTTTACCGATGACAATCATTTGTTCATCAGGAAGATAAAACCAATATCCTAGGCTACCACTAGGATATCCCACAAACCGTCCCTTTGTAGATTATACATCCAATTTGTCAATCCTCAACCTCTCAATATAAGCTGAACATCTCCAAATCTTGATGCTCCTAAGGCTTGGAATCTTACCATACCATAACTCATATAACTACTGACTTGGATATCACCTTGTTGAGAATATAGCATACTATCTGCTATGTATATTCCCACAGCCAAATAAGAAAATCGGTATTGCTCATCTTCAATTATATCATATCCAACAAGATATGATTCCTCATTTAAAAAATGCCATTACACTTTGGTGTTTCTATAGGAGTCACTAAAGATATAATACCTTATTCTTTTAAGAACAAATCAAGTTGGGTACTTAAGTATTTACCTCCTTAATTCGACCAACGAGACTTTATATTATTTCCCGTACGCTTTTCTACTTCAACTTGAATTTTTTTAGAATCTCAAAAGATTCATCCTTGTATCTTATCAGCTATAAATACCCAGACCTTGAAAAATCATTAATAAAGGTAATGAAGTAGAATAATCTACCCTAGCCATTATAGAGAATGGCCTATATACATTAATATGTCCTAAGTCCAAAACTTCTTTAGCCCTTTCCTTTTATCCTATAAAAGGGAAACTTGGTCATTTTTACTTTAAAGACAAAATTCACAAGTTGGACTGGGTTTTACCCTTAAAAAAATTAACATTCCTAAACCTTTTCAACTTGCTAATCTTACTATTTGTGATATAACCCAAATTTAAATGCCAAAGTTGTCTTAAAATCCTGGTGTATATGACAAATGTATTAATCTCTTCATCCCTTAGATATTTTTGCCCAAATCCACAATGTTATTACCATAACATTGTAAACACTATCTTTGAGAATCTCCTTATAAAAATAATGTCTCTAGCTATTACATGATTCTGACTTTAAAAGCCACATGAGATAGACACATAGCCTTGGATACAACTCATGCACCATAGCCAATTTCTAGGGTAATCTACATAAGCAAATCCCGACTTTAAAAGTCATATAAGATAAACCTACAGCATTAGTTGCAAATCTTGCACTATAACCAATCTACATGGTAATCTCTATAAGAAAAACCTAACTTTAAAAGTCATATGAGATCGACCGATGGCCTTAGATACAATCCTTGCACCATAGCTGATCTCTAAGGTAATCTCTATAAACCTGACTTTAAAAGTCATATGAGATAAACCCACAGACTTAGATGTAACTCTATAGTTGATATCCAAGGTTATCGCCTTCCTTCCAAGAGATCTTTTGTTGATGAGCCAAATAGACAATCGAAATAGTTCAAAACCAAACATTCCTTTGAGAGGCTTGTCTTTCATTGGCACTCAAATACTTTAAGGCACTTTGTATTCTGATATCCATCCTTCACAAAAGATAACCCGTCTTTTGTTTTTAACCACCTTGTCCTTGTCCCTGGTTATCCCATCTTGTGATATTAGGAACAGAAGTTTTCTCATCAATTATACTTAACCAAATTGTGTTATCCTTATATTTGTATTGCTGATATATAATCAGTTAAAAGAGATAACAAGAAAATAATCTTTTGTTTAACCGTATATAGGATTCCAAAACATATGTTCTTTGACATAGACAGTGCAAAACCTTTTAACCAATCCATAAATATAGAGTGTATGTGTGGGTTTATTAAATTTATGTCCATATTTAAAAGCAGAAAATAATGAGATTATTACTATCATCATATCTATAATTAAATACTATAATGATTATAGTCTTTTAATCATTATGGTCTCCCACCAACTTGGCATAACCTACAGTTCTAGGAGTAAGAAACGGGAGCCCTTGTTGGGCCAAACTCTCAATGGGTGATTGAGTTCCCATGGACATATTAATCTCCCTTAGGTTTATATGTTGTTCTTGTTCGATCAATATTCTATGAGTGGACATCCCTTGTCCAGTGTACTTCAAAGATGCTTCAATTAATTCAGCCATTAGTATTTAGAACTTCAAGTTCATATGTCATTCTTGGTTCCTTATATTAGTTAAGTTGGACCCACTGAGCCTTAGTCCTTTAACCATATCAGGTTCGTATGTTGTTCTTGATAATTAGACGTCTAAAACATTCTACGTTTACATTAATTCAAAAATAACTAAACAATCATGCTACCCCTATGTTTGGTATAGCCGATAACACAACTAGTTAAAATTTTTAATTGATGCCTTAATGGAGGGTTACAATATAATTTTCTAAAACTATACCAATTTTCAACTTAATATTAATTTTAAAAGATTTTTTGGGCAGTCTTTATTTTAGGTCACACTTTTCACAAGCATCCATTTTCGATATATATCATACATTTTATACATTCAACATATATCAAAAATGGAAATTAAAAAGCATGGTTATAGACTATCTAATAGGCCTATTCCCAGCGGGGGGATTCAGACTTAGGGCACTGGGTTGGTCTTCATAATATGTGGGCCAAATCTTTGGTCTTCATGCTCTAACTAATCTCCTCGAAGATTAGGCATCCTTGAGACTTCTTGGACCATCTCCATGGGCCTCCGTGGGTATTTTGCTTTCATAGCTTCTTATCAAAATCCCTGACATACCAAAGTAAGACTAAAGCTAATAGGCTCTTCAAACACCCTAATAATGAAAACTAATTAATTAATTAATTAATTAATTATAACCTAAATTAACTAATTACAACCCATTATAAAAAATGTAAACATCCATATAGGGTTTCCTAAGTCCTTAGCCATCCATCATGCATAGTCATCATATAACCATCCATTCTCATTTATGCATAAATCATGTAAAAATTATGTTTTATTCTTGGGTTTTAGAGAATCCCAAAATTATTCTAGAATGTCCTAGTTGAATAGGGTGGGCTTAAAATGTTGAAGGAGTGCTTAATGCAAAAACTCTGCTTAGAACTGGGCATTACACAACCAGGCCATGTAAAGTGAGATAAGGCTTTGTTAAGATAACATGGCTAAGCCGTGAAATCCATAAGGATTACATGGCCAAGTCGTGTTTTTACACAGGTGGTCCTATCCAAAAAACATAACTAGGAAGTGTTGTTTAACCCAGTGGCTTCGTCTGTGACCCATCCATGTACGAGTGGTTTTGGTCGTACTAAAACATAACCAAAGGTGCCACCGAAACCACCGCCTTGTAAAGCAAGACAACAATCTATGGTCATGGTGGCCACCATAACCACAACCGATGAATGGTAAACCGCCTTTCATTGCTTCTACACTTATTAATGGACATTAATAGTACATCAAACCATCAAGAAAAAAGTCAAACAACATACATATATACAAAACCAAAGGTGGCTCTAATACTGCTATTAGAGTGGAGTGGCGAAAGCGTAAAAATCAAACCCAATCATAAACATGTGTTCATACATGCATAAATGGTTCGACAAAAATCTAGAATCTCAGCCTTAGTTTTATATATAAGCATTTAAAATAAACCATCTATAGAGGGTTTAGAAAAGTTACCTAAATGAAAAGCTGTGTGTGAACTATTCAAGCTCTCCAAGTTTAGAACCTCTAACTTGTTCACTAGAATTTCTCTTAGTCATGCACCATGACTCAAGCTCCTTTTTGCACCTCTAAATAAAGCTCTGGCTACCCTTTCAATGGAGGATTATTAGGATATATGTTAGTGTAAGTTTTCAGTGATTGGAGAGAGAGTTGCGCGATGGGAGAAAGGTCTCTAGTGTAAGGTAAAAGAGAAAAACAGGATTGCATACATATGGTGCTTTCACCCTCTCCTTAAAAAATTATTGGAGAGTGACTGAGCATTTCTAGAAGGTTTAAGTGGTGACTAAATACTTCTAAAAACTCCTTGGCTAATGCTGTGCCTTCCGAAGACCTAAAAGGCCTTAAGCCCATGGACTAGCCCAACCAGATTCTCCAAGAAAGCTTCTATTTGGGCTTAGTCTATGGTTGGCCTAACCCATGGACTTGGCACTTAATTAAGTGTTACACAATCAGCCTACAATTATATTATGGCTCTCCAAGAGCCCACATAATAACCCCACTATATTCCCAAGCAATAATTACTCCTATACCAATAATCTCACCTTGGACTTTCTTAACTAATCAAATCTAATAACCATATAGTAATTCTAGCATTTATAATTCCCATAAATACATATTATATGGCCTCACCTATTCCTTGAATTTGACTTCGAGATGTGTTAGCATCCATGCAAATTTATTCATAAGTTAAATTCTAAATTAATTACTAATTGAAAGACTTCAACTAAAATTAATTCGCTCACGACCAAGATAAAATTCATATGGTTTGACTTGCTAGGTTCACTACTAATTGGCAATAAGATATAATGTCAACGCCTATGACATTACCAAAATGAACCTTTTCATACCTTAGGTAAACTTCCCAAATTACCTTTGGTTCTCTTAAATCAAGATTGACATTTAACACAATGTATTATGATTGCCAATTAGTAACAAATGTATAACATGGTTACTACACCCTCGCAAACCAAGATCATAATTGCCATACACTCAAATCCCTTCATTGAAAAATTTTGATCTCGTTGAGTATTCTGGTAAATGTCAAACCTTTAGTAGCAAGACCATATAGCTTTTATCCAAATCCATTCTTGATCTTTAATAACTTAAATTAGAAACTCCATTCATTAAGTCAACATACCCTAGCCAAGGATTTGCTCATCGAGAATGACCAAAAGCTATAGGACCTTAACCTCGTTTACTGCAAGGCAATAAATCCCGTCTTAATGATCATATTCTATCATGCATAATTAACTGGGGCCCCATATGCTAGATATCCGAATGTGACTAAACTAAGTATATAACCAGTGACAAACCCTAACCACCAATGTATGATATAACCCATATCATTTCGGTTTAAGGATTATATGCACCATTATGATCTTAGATGATGATTAATGACATTAAGTAAACATTACCATGTGATCATCATCTAGGCGTCACTGTTCGGCCAACTCATAACTTGAGTGCGCACGATGTTTGCCTCGATATATCCCGTCGAATAGCAAATGACTCGCTACTCCATATTAGATCTCACACAAATCATGGAAACAAACAGAGGTGATGACCTTTTGGAGTAGTAATGCCCAATTAGAACTCCTATGATCGTGAACACTTTAGATTACTTTTACCAGAGAACTCTGTCACTTATATTCTTAAACCCTGAGAATATAGAGTCTTTTGTAAGTAATCAAGGACATATATTCAAATTAATGCAAACATACAAATGTATCATTTAAATGTATATATCATTTCCATCTAGAAGTATATTCAATACATCACATTTCACATTTGCTCAAGGGATTTAACTAACACAGGCAATAGTCCCTACTTGGAGTTAAACATGCTGAATCTCTCCAACATCCATTCCAAATACAGACTATAGGAGATACCTATTAATCTCTTCGATCTATCTCCATATATCCAAATTCCTGAATTATAAGTCTCCTCTCTTAAGTCTCTCAAGGATAAAATCTTAGACAACCTGACTTTTACTGGAGTCATCCAAATGTCACTCCCAATATGTAGAATATCATCTATGTACAAAACTAAGAAAGTGATGTAACTCTTAATATCCTTTTTGCACACTTACTACTCTTCTTTGCTCTTGATGAAGCCAAAATCCTTATGGCTTCATTAGAACAAAGATTCCAACTCCTTAATGCTTGCTTAAGTCCATAAATGGACTTTTTAAGCCTTCACACTTTTGACTTGTTCAAGGCCTCAGAGCCCTTTGACTAGTCTATAAATATGTCTTTCTCAATATATCCATTAAGAAAAGCAGTTTAGACATCCATCTGCCAGACGTCATATTCATAATATGTTGTTATAACCAATAAGATCATTTTCTTAAAGATCCACTCATTCGCAATAGGCATTTATACCTCGAGTGGATCAACAAAATCTCAAACTTGATTGAAATACATCGAATCCATTTTAGATCTCATGGCTTATAGCCATCTCAAAGAATCTACATTCAATATAAGTTCTTCGAACGTAGTAGCATCATATATATGATTGCTATCTTCATGAACAAATAACTCATGTACGTCGTGAAGAAAATTATATATCTTTAGAGGATAAGATTCCTTACTACTTCTTCGAGGTATATGAACATCCTTTATTGGAATAAGCTACAAAATCATCTTATCAATATCTATATTATCCATATCATAGTCAGATAACTGATGCTGATGCTCATTAGATGATTTCTCATCCAATTCTATCTTTTTACTTATGCCGCCTTCTTGAATGAATTTTTCTTTAAGAAAGACCACATCTCTTATGATGATAATCCTTTGATCACCAAAAAGATAAAAGTGATATCCTCTGCTATTACTAGGATATCCTACAAGCCTTTCTTTTGTAAACTGAGTATCCAACTTACCAATCTTTAGGTTCTTAATATAAGCTACACATCCCCAAATCTTGATATAGTATAGTACTGACTAACTTGGATCATACCCTGTTAAGGATATAACATGCAGTTTGCAATACATATCCCTACAATGAGACTATTAAATCTGCATAGCTCATCATTGATCGTACCCTGTCTAACAAAGTATGATTCCTCCTTTCAGAAATGTCATTAAGTTATAGTGTTCCTAAAAAAGTCAATTGAGATATAATACCTTGCTCCCTATAGAACAAGTTAAACTTAGTACTTGAGTGCTTGTTTCATCAACCTAACTGAAGTGCCTTTGTACTCTTTCCCGTCTTGTCTTATACTTCAGTATTGAATTCTTTAAATTATTTAGAAGACTCATGGTTGTATCTCATTAGATACAAATACCATACCTTAAGAGGATATAGATAAAGGTAATAAAGTAGAACAATCCACCCTTGGCCATTAATTAGAATAGCCAACAAACATCTGTATGTTTTAGAGTTTAAGACTTTTTTAGCCCTTTCCCTTATCTAGCAAAGTGAATCATGGTCATATTGCCCTAATATGAGATATATATATTGGACTGGGCTTAGCCCTTAAAGAAATTAACATTCCAAACCTTTCCAACTTATTAATCTTATCATCTACAATATAAACCAAACTTAATATGCCAAAGTTTGTCTTAAAATCTTAGTGGATTTAACAACTGTATTAGTCTCTTCATCCTATGGATATTTATTGCTTTTGGCTTTTAAATGATAAAGCTCATCATGTAAATTGCCCAAACCTACAACATTATTACCATAATATTACAAAAAATTATCCTTAAGAATCTTCTTGTAGTCCCACTAGAAACAAAAATAATGTCTCTGGCAATTACATGTTCTAAGACAGAACTTGACTTTAAAAGTCACATATGATAGACCCATAGCCTTAAATGTAATTCTTGCAATATAGCCGATCTTTAGAGTAATCTCTATAAGCAAAACCTAATTCTAAAAGTCATATGAGATAGACCCTCAGCCTTAGATAAAACTTTTGCTCCATAACCGATCTCCAGGGTAAGCTCCATCCTTCTAAAGGACCTTTGGTTGATGAGCTAAATAGATAATCAAAATAGCACAAAAATAGATATGTCTTCCAAAGGCTTATCCTTCATTGCCACTCAAACACATTGAGTCATTCAATTTCCATCTTTGCCACAAAAGAAACCATTTCCCTTGTTTGCAACCTCCTTGTCCTTGTCCTCATTTATCCCATCTTGTAACCTTAGGAATAGAAGTTTTCTTATCGATTCTAATTAGCCAAATTGTGCTATCCCTATATATCCACAGCCAATACACAACAAGCTAAAAGAGATAATAAAAAAATAATATTTCCTTTAGCATTACACGGGATTCCAAAACATATGTTCTATAATATAGATAATGAGAAAATTCTCAACTAATTTGCAAAGTTAGGCCGTGTGATCCTTTTTACATCGAGTACACGTGTAAATAGATTTGTTGATTTCATGTCTACATTTAAACACAGAAAATAATGAGATTATTTACTCATGTGATATGTCTAACAAAAACACCAGCATGATTATGGACCTCTAATAATATGGCCTCCCACTAATTTGGTGCAAGTCATACACTTCCTAAAGTAGGAAAGGGAAACGCTTCTTGGGTCGGCCTTTTAGTGAGCAATTGAATTCTTACAAGCATATTAATCTCTCTTAGGTTTGCATTGCTGTTTTGGTTAATCAATATCCTACAAGTGGACTACACTTATCCAGCGCATTATATGCACAACTCAATCAATTTGGCTCCTAGTGCTTAGGAACCTCAAATTTGCATTACTATTTTGGCCCCCTTATACTAGTTAAGTTAGACCTGCTAAATCTTAAGCCATTTAGTCATTAAAGGTTTTTAATGTTGTTTTGACAACTAAACTCCTAAAACATCTCATGTTCACATAAATTTATAAAGAACCAATCAATCACGTCACCCTTATGTATCACAGCTAATAATGCAACCAATTTAGAACTCCCTAACTAATGCTTTAGTGGAGAGCCATGATATAATTTTTAAAATTACACTGCTTTCAGCTTAATATTTTAATCTAAAAGGCTTTTCGAGTAGTCTTTAATTTCATTAGGTTTCATTTTTCAGGTGGATCCATTTTCTATATATATATTATACATCTCATGTATTCAACATATATCAAAATGGAAACTTAAAAGGTATGGCCATGGACCATTCATTCTAATTCATCCATAAAAACATATAAAATTCATGTTTAATTATTTTCTTGACAAAAAGATTTATTAGAAAATCCAGAAATGATCCAGAACATCTCAAGCGCAACAAGTTAGACCTAAAAACATCGAAAAGAGCTCATAGTAAAATTCCACCAAAAACTGGGCATTACATAGATATGCAGTGTAATCCCTTAGGGAGAATTTTCTTCTTAAGCAAACTATATGGCCTGGCTATAAGATCTACTCAGTTACACCGCCAGGCCATGTAACTTATTCTTATGTGTTTTTCCTTTTGTTTATTATCCAATTGCAACCCTGATGGCCCTGTCTATGGCCCAACCACTTCTCGGTGGTTCTAGTAGCTATAAAAACTCAACCAAAGCCCTTTTTCCATGGCTAAAAGCCATGGATGCCACTGAAACCACCATCTTGCTATGTAAAATAGCAATCCATGGTCATGGAGGCCACTATGACCACAACCGTGGGTTGCCATGGATGGTAATCCACTTCTCTTTGCTCCTACACTCATTAACAAATGTTAATAGTGCATTAAACTGTCAAGAAAACAACCAAACACCATACACATATACAGGACCAAGGATGGCTCTAATACTATTATTACAATGGTAGAGTGAAAGTGCAAAAATTGAAAACAACATATATACATGCATCAATATTTCGATTTGAACCTAGAATATCAGCTTTGATTTCATATATGTGTATTTAAAACATCAAATATCCATAAAAGGCAAAGAAAGGTTACCAAAATAGAGTGAGAGTAGCAATCATTCTTTAACCTTCCAAATGTCGAGCCTATAGTTTGTCCATCAAATTTCTCTCAGTCGTGAATCACCATTCAAAGCTCCTTTAACAACTCCAAATGCACCTCAAAGTTGCTTTTCCAATGGAGGATAGTTAGGCTATAAGTTAGGGTGAGTTTTAGGTGACTAGAAAGAATTGGATATGTGAGAGTGGTGGTTTCTATGGCTCAAAAGGGAAAAAGGTGATGATTGACAAATGGTGTCATTTGCTCTCTCCTTAGAGATTCTTGGAGAGTGACTAAGTATTTCTAAAAGGTTAGAAGGGTGACTAAGCACTTCTAGAAACCTTTAAGTTAATTGTGTGACATCCTTTAGGCCCATGGACTAGCCCAATTAAGTTCTCTTAATGAACTTAACTTGGGCTTGGTTTATAGCTGGCCTAACCTATGGACTTGGCACTTAATTAAGTGCCACCTAATCAACCCATAACCATCTCATACCTCTCTTTAGCCCATATAATAGTCCCATCACATTAACCACATAATTCTCTCACGCCAATAATCTCGTCGTGGACTTTCTTTATAAATCAAGTTTAATAATCATATAATGGTTCTAACATTTATATCTCATATAAATACACATTACATGACCTTACCTCATCTTTAAATTCAACTTTAGGAAGTGCTAGCATCCATGCAAATTTAATTACAAGCCAAATTCTAAATTAATTACTATTTGAATGACTTCAGCTATAATTAATTTACTTACGACTAAGATAGATCCATATGGCGTGACTTACTAGGTTCACTACTAATTGGCAATGAGATAATAATGTCAATGCTTATGACATTACCAAAAATGACTTTTTGTACTTTAAGTGTATTTCCTAATTCACCTTTAGTTCTCATAAGTCATAATTAACATCTACACAATATGTCATGACTGCCCAATTAGTAACAAATATATAATATGGTTGCTACATTTTTGCAAACCAGGATTATAATTACCATGCACCTAAATCCTTCATTAGAAGATTCGATCCCTTCAACTTTCATGGTAAATGTCAAACCCTTTATTAGCAAGGCCATATAACTTTTAACTGAATCCATTTTTTATCTTGAATGACTTAAACCGGACACTCTTTCCATTTAAGTCCATTCACTCTGGCCAAGGATTTACTCATCAAGAATGACCAAAAGCTATAGGATCTTAACCCCATTTACTGCGTGGTATTGAATCTCATCTTGATGATCATCTACCCCCATACATAACTAACAAGGGCCACCATATGTTAAATACTCGAATGTTACTAAAATGAGTATGTAACTAGTGACAAACCCTAACCACTTATGCACAAGATAACTATATTATCTCAAGTCTAAGGATTGTATACACCATCATGATCTTAGATGATGATCAATAACATTATGTAAATATTACTATGTGATCATCATCTTGGCGTCAACTGTTTAACCTAGTCTTAACTTAAGTGCCCACCGTGCTTGTCTCGACATCCTATGTCAAATAGCAAATGACTCACTACACCACAAATTATTAGTATCTCATACTAATCATGAAAACAAACAAAGGTGACAATCTTTTAGACTAATGATACCCAGTCAGTACTCTTATGATCCCGAACTATTTAAATTACTTATACCAAAAAACTCTATCACTTACATTATTAACTTTTGAGAATATAACATTTCTTACAAGTAATCAAGCACAAATATTCAATTAATTATACATATATATCGTTTAAATGAATTTATCATTGGGAAATATATTTGCNNNNCCCACATAATATGCCAAAAGCGCTGAAAGAAAAGAGGACAGTGGCCATCAGGCCCTAGTGCTTTTCATGTATGCATCTACTTTAGGGCTATAATAATTTTAATAGGTTCAATTGGTCTACACAACATCTCATTCATATCCACAGAAAACTTTGGATTCTCAAAGTTAAAATTGCTCTCATGCAAAGGGTAATTCAATAACATAAATAGCTTATTGTAAAACTGGGTATTGTGAAGGTCAAGCTGCACACTTAATAAAGATAGTCCATTTTCATCTCGTAAAGACAAAATTTTCACATTTGACAAATGTGAAAGAGTGGAAATATTTTATATTGTAGTCCCTTTCTTTTAACCATGACACACGAGTTCTTTGTCTCCATATGATCTCTTCCCTTAATAACATCTCTACTATTCTAAACTTCAACTTATGGCACCTTACTGCACTCACAGGGTTATAGTTTGTAGCATCATTACCTAATTGACATAACTCTGAGATGGCACTATTTATCTGTAAACAAAAATTTCCAAAGGAACTTCTGCTCCACACAGTTAGCCCATAACTACAATGTTTGACTATCTCATCCCATAACTTCCCCAACTCCTTAATCCCGCCACTCGACCAGCTTATCCAAATTATTCCTTACAAGCATCATCTCTCAACCACATAGCCTCAAAATGGAAACATCTTACTCTACATTAACCCATATTAAATTCAACAGGATAGGTAGGTGATTTGAACTAGAGTGTAAAATATAAGTCAAAGTTGCATTTGGAAATAGGTTACACCATGCACCCAAAGTCAACCCACTATCTAATCTTTCTTCAATGAAACCACCCCCAGCTATGCTATTATCCCCTATAAAGGGAAAACTGGACAAACCAATATCACTCAACCCATAAGTAAATATAGCATTACAAAAAGCATCCAAACAACTACTTGATCTGAGAGCTCCACTTGACTTTTTTGAGTTAGACAAAATTTCATTAAAATCCCCTATAATAAGCCATGGAAGATTGCACACATCATTTAATCGATGCAAAAGCTCCCAAGAATAATACATGTTTTGCACGCATCATTTAATCAATGAAAAAGCTCCCAAGAATAATACTTGTTCTCCCATTCCAGCCATCCGTAGAAACCTGTCAGTCACCAGCTTTAAGTGTAACACTCCCTAGACACACTGAAGTCCACATGATAAAGATAATAGGCATCAAGAGACTGCATCATCCTAAAAGCATGCTAAGCCCATATAGCCATTAGTAGCACGAATGACAAAACCACTGTAAAAACCCAACAAAACCTATACAAAATGCATCTTATACTTAGAGACTTTTGTTTCCATAAGGAAAAGGATGTTAGGAGCTTGTGATGAACAAATACATCATAATTTAGCAACTACCAATAGGTTCACAAGCCCATGATAGTTGAAACTTATGATTTCCATGTATAGAAGTTATGTTACTATAATAAATAACGATTTAAGTCAAATTTTTAAATTGTTAAGTAAAACTAATGAATGTATACATTATTATTCTCTAATAAACCTCATTTTTCCTTCTATCCGCTCAACTTGTGTTCAATCTCTTCTTCTACCTAATGATCATTAAACAAAAGATCACATTCTAAAATTTAAATTCTGTTATCCTTTTAACACCCAACTCAGTTCTTTTAGCCTTAGATTCGAGCCATGACATACTTTAAGGTTTGACCTTTACCAAATACCTTATAGAGTTCTTTAGGAGCCAGATTGTTGGTTACCTTACATTTACTAGTCATATAAAAATATACAAGAACATCTATTGTTTATGCAATGGTGATGAAGATTGTGGCCACCGTTGGGATGGCATCTGTCGGTGGATTTTTGGAGATGAAAGTAAAGAGTTGGATTGTATTTAACAAAGGTCTAAAGGCATACTCGATCACTGTGTTTGGAAACATGGTAACATAACCTGCTATACTTGATTAGGATAATGAATGTGAATGATTGGAAGGATTCATATGAATGTGTTGTTGGTAATGAATGTGTTAGGAGGGGTTTTAGTGTATGGAGATGAGTTTTGGTGGTGTCAAGATGGTGTCTACTTTTTCATTATGTGTGGGGCTTTTGTTCTTACATTTATGGCATGTACCCTAACAAGCTGAAAGAAGAGAATAAAGAAAAATAGACAGAGATAACAAGAGCCATTGTCATGGTATGGAGATGGTTTATATTATCATAGCCAACAACATTTTATTGCTCATATCGTGTCAGTTTGTGTTAGAAATAAATTAAGAATGCTAGTATATATTAAATAATTTTTTATGATGTTTTTATTCCTAGTTAGATATTAGTTCTTGTATAGTATCTTGACATTACCTTCATAACATTTATGTTGTTGTTATCGACTTATTTGTGGCCTTATTTTGCCGTCCACCTAGTTTATTTAGCCTTAACTCCACCTTTGTATAGAATTCTTATTAATGGCTTTATTTCACCGTCTACTTGATTTTGTTCTAATTTAGGTCTACCTCCATCTAAAGTTCTCCATTTAACCTTATTTATTTAACTTATCATATTACTTACAGTCTTCCATCACCATTCATTTACAACCTACAAATATTTTCAGCGACTCTCACTCGTATGAACAATTCACTAATCTTTGTTCCAAATTTAAGTTGGTGTTCGTGTCTCTACCTTAAGTTTAGAAGCGGATCTTAGAAATAAATTAAAAATGTTATTCATTAGCAATTTTCCTATATTGTACCTATTAGACAATTTCTTATATTGATTTTATTTCTAGTTAAATACTAGTTTCTAATTACATCTTAGTTTTTAATTAGATATCTATTCATATTAATCCAGTTTCTCCATATTCGAGTAAATATAATGATAATCACAAATACATAGAAATAGAAATATAATATATTGTCTTGATCCCTTTATTTTTTTTTTAATTACAGTGTCAGAACAATTCTTTTCTCTTATATTTTTCTAACAGTTTGTTTGTTTTATTCTTTCCTTATGCAAAGCTAATAGAAAAATAAGTATGTATTGTATTCATCAAGTCCGTTTGGTTCCATTGTTGCTAGCTCATAAACTAACTTTTAGGATATATTAGGCATTTTAGAAAAGTTTTTCACCACTCAATTTTTAAATTAATAATTAAAAATTAACTTTTCATTCAGACGATAATAAACCAAACAAGCATTGACTTGTTGGATGATTTTGATGTCACACGAAGCATTTTTTTACAATGTAGAACTTTATAATGCCAGCTCCTAATTTAACAATGACAAATCTCTATGTTATTAGTATCAAATTGTATTTGTTAAATTATAAACAACAACAAAAAAAATTAGTTGTTATTAATAAAATTTCTTCATTAATCTATTTTTGAACAATGAATTGAATATCCAATCGTTACTTTTTAATGATAAATAATGTATCTCGTCGTAATTTTTTTATAAGTATTCCGTCTCTTTGTTGTAATTTTTTAATGATGAGTTTTATAAACTCGTTGTTAAAACTTTAATACTTTTAGTGAGAGATGTTATAATAACAATTGATGATGACTAATGAGTATAACCTTTAGTTAAAAGTAATTTTTTTATATATTGGTAATATATTAGCCCTCACTATTTCCATTCTCACACTGTATAAAGAGTCACATACATTCACCAAGTATTTTATCAAACAACATGACAACAGAAAATGTGAACTACCAATACGATTTTCTATATTAGCATGGGCTTTTTGTTAGAAAAATTACAAATATGATATGACAAATATAAGCAGAAGCAGTTAATTAATCCAAAAAATATTTCTCAGACCAAATTAAACACTAATAAAATTGCCAACATAATTAGACAAATAAAATATAAGATCACAGCAACCACACAAAACAAAAATACCAAATATATATGGAAACCCAAAACTTAAGGGAAAAAAACCATGGGACCAAAGTCCACTTCAAAGCTCCACTAATTGCTAACCAAGAATACACCAATATCCTCTCTAGACTCAAACTAGAGATCAATACATCAACAAACATAAAAAATAACATAATCTTGATACACAAACATATTCATGGCCATCACTAACACTTATGGAAACCAAATAAGAAGAGCAACTGAAAAAATCTCATCGAAAACAAACCTAAGACTGGTCTGAACAAAATAAAAAGTCGGAGAACTCCAAACACAATCTCAACCAGAAAAAGTTGGATATATGAGTTCTTAACATACCTGTAAAATTTCAGCTTGATTCGACAACGTTTCACCACACAATCGTCCACTTGATGAAGTTGTCCTAATTTTTTCCTCTTTTTCTTTTATTTTCTTCTCTCCTCTTTTCTTTCCTATTTCTCTTCTCTTGGCTGCTTGTATTCTCTTTTGTTGCCTCACCTATTCTCTTTTCTATGACTTTTTTTTTATATCCTCACATGCACACACACACAACGTGAGGTCCTCTCTTTGCCCTATCTTTTTCTTTTCTTTTTAATAAAAAATTGGCCTAAACAAATTAAGGTTCTAGACCTTTACAAATACAAGTATTTGGGTGAATAATATTTGTGAGTCATCCTCTATATAAAAGGAAAACCCACTCAACAAATCTACCCCTCACGAATATATTGGTGGAGTTCATCATACCGGCAACCTTATAGCGAATATCATACTTCTCTTTGATAAGCATCACATATTCATTTGGAGAATATCTACCTAAAGGTTGTCTTATCTTACTAAACTTCTCAATGAAATCTTAATTGTACCAGCAGATTCTAAAAATTGTGCAACCTCCGGATCATCATGCTCAACCACCTCTTTATTAACTGTGTAAGCATCAATATCCACCATATTATTTTAGACATCACCATTACCATAACTAGATTTTGCAATAAAGGAACTAAATCCAAGTCACCATCATTTCCTTACGGCTTTATCTTTTCAACTGGTTTGTCAGCATCTATTGTCTAATTTTCAAAGAACACAATATCTCGACTTCTAACCAATTTCTATTCAAGGGATCATAAAGCTTATAACTGATATCATCATTCCCATAACCAACAAAAATGCACAATCTGATCTTGTAATCAAGTTTTGATCTCTCATCCTTCGAAACATGAACAAAAGCATAGCAACTAAATACTCTTAAGTACATGTGGAAAACACATTTCCCACTCCAGACTCTTTGTGACACTTCATACTGCAAAGGAATACAAGGAGACAAATTAAGAACATAAACTGTTGTATTTAAAGCCTCACTTTAATATAAGTTAGGCAACTTTGCATATGACAACTTGTATCTCACTCTCTCCATAAGAGTTCTATTTATTCTCTCTGTTAAGCCATTGAGTTGTGGAGTCTTAGGATGAGTCATTTGATGTCGAATACCCAGTACTTTGCAATACTCATCAAATGCGCCTGAATATTTACCTCTATTATCTGTCTGAATACACTTCAACTTCTTTCATATCTCTCTTTCAACACTAATATAAAATTGATTAAAGATATCCACCATTTGATTTTTGGCCTTTAAAGTGTATACACACACCTTTCTGGAATGGTCATTGATAAAAGTTACAAAATATAAGGCACCACCAATCATTTGAGTCTTTATCGGATCACACAAGTTTGAATGCACCAATTCAAGCATTAGACTTTCTGTACGGAGGAGCAATTCTAAATGCAACTCTGCTCTGCTTTCCTATAAGATAATTAATACAAGACTTCAAACAGGAATTTTTCATACCTAGAAGATACTTTTTCCTGACCAGAGCATCTAACCTTTTAAGTCACATATGCCATAAGTTCGCAGTTATATCATCTATAGCTACATTAACAATACCTAAAGAATACTTAACCTGTAGATTGGACATCTTCCTGCCTTGAGTGATAATCAAAGCTTCATTTTTTAGCTTCCATAAACTATTGCCGAATGTACTAACATACCCCTCTTCATCAAGTCTTCTTTCTAAAATCAAATTCAGTCTATCCCCGAAACATACTTCATATATTTCAACAACAATTTAATTATATTATTGGTCTCTACATACACATCTCCAATACTAATAACTTGAACAACTCTATTTTTTCTGATATACACAACACCAAAGTTATTTACAGTATAGGAAAAAAAAAGTTTTCTCTTAAAAGTAACGTGTATAAAAGAGCCACTGTCAATCACCCAACCAGACTTATCAATAGTAAGGTTAATCTCATCTCCTGTATAAAGAAGAGCAAAGTCTTTTGAAACTGTGTTGACTTTGTCTTTTTCATCTTCAATCCTTTTGTCTATTTTCTGCTCCTATCTCTACTCTTTCTTTAATTTCTAGTAGTACTTTTTAACGTAGCCTTTCATCCCATAGTGGTAGCACTCAATATTATTCTTTGGTTTAAACTTGCTTCCAGACTTGTTCTGATAACCTAAACCTCTACTATAACTTCTCCCTTTACTTTTTGTAACAAAGACTTCTAGATGTGAAGAAGAGGAACCAACTGTCTTTCTTCTTGTCTCATTATTCAACATGCTACTTTTGACCAAGCTTATGGACATAGTGCCCTTAGGAGCTAAATTAGTGATTGAGACTCTAAAAGTCTCTCAAATGTTAAAAAGAGTACCAAGAAGCTATAATACTTGTACTTCATCCTCAAAAATAATTTTTATGTAAGCTAGCTGATTTACAATACCCTACCTTTCATTCAAGTGATCAGTAATAGAAGAACAATCTTTGTATTTCAAATTCATAAGCCTTTTAATTAAGTACAATTTATTTCTTTTGTCTTTCAAGCATACAACTCATCTAGCTTACACTAAAGTGCATGTGCATCATTCTCATTGAAAATGTGATTATGATCATTATCATTAATCCACTTTCTAATATAACCACAAACTTATCTATTTAACAATTTCCATTCATTATCAGCTTTATCTTTTGGCTTTGCAGATATGCCCAAAATAAGATTATAGTATTTGTTACAATAAAAGAGATCCTCTATTTTCTCCTTCAACGTATGATGGTTACTACCATTTAGACTAATCATTCTATTAGTATTAACCTCCATATTCTCAAAACCAAGTTGCACATCTATAGTTCTTAAACCACTTGTTAGAAAAATTATCAATATGGTACGAAAAATATGAGCAGAAATATTTCTCAAACCAAATTAAGCACTAATAAAATTGTCAATATAGTTAGACAAATAGAATGTAATATCACAATAACCACACAAAATAATAACACCAAATTTACGTGGAAACTCCAAAAATCGAGGAGAAAAACCTATAGGATCAAAGTCCAATTCAAAGCTCCACTAATCACCAACCAAGAATATACAAATATCCTCTCTAGCACAAACTAAAGATAAATACATCAACAAAAATGAAGAATAATATATTCTTGATACACAACATATTCATGGCTATCACCAACACTAATGAAAACCAAACAAGAAGAGAATCTGAAAAAATCTCACTAAAAACAGACCCAAGACTGGTCTGGATAAAATACAAACTTGGAGAACTCCAAACACAATCCTAACCAATTAAAAGTTGGATATATGTGTTTTCAACATACCTGTAAAATTCCAACTCAATCCAACCATATTTTACCACACAATCGTCAATTTGAAAAAGTTATCCTAATTTTTTGTCTTTTTCTTCTTTTTTTTTTCTCTCTTCTCTTTTCTTTTCTATTTTTCTTCTCTTGTCTACTCGTGTTCTCTTTTGTTGCCTGACCTATTCTCTTTTCCAAGTCTACTTTTTTGTATTCCTACACATGCAATGTGAGGTACTTTCTTTGCTTTATTTTTTTCTTTTTTATAATAAAATATTGGCCTAAACAAATTAAGATTTTAAACCTTTATAAATACAATTATCTGACTCAATATAAGCCATCCTATATATAGAAAATCCACCTAATACTTTTAGTGAGAGCACATACCATAACTCCAAGGTCTGAGGCATTAGTAAGAAAGAAAAGGAAAAGACTTTTTAGTCTACTGGTTAGGAGGCCCAACTTTGATTAAGAGCCATGTAGGTTCGAATTCCACTATACTTCCTCCCCAAGTATTATAACACTCAAAAGGAAAATGGTAAGTAGGCAAGAGGAAAGAGGGAAAATAATAATTTTTTATGTGGATTTATCAATAAATAAAAAAATGCTTTCAAACAATTGTAATTTTGTTTGTTAAATAATTGTAATTTTTCTTTTATGATTTATTATAAAAAAATATTTAATAAATAAATAATATCTTTTTTTAACTAAAGTCATAAAAAAAATCATACTTAAACGTGAGCTAAAAATTAATAAATCAAACAAATTTTAAACTTCTTTATAAATAATATAAGTTTGAATACTTATTTGGCCCTCCATCTTTTCTCAAATATTTATTTTGATCACTCGACTTTATTTTTATTTAATTTAACTATTCCACTTTTACTAAATGTTTAATCTAATCGTTTAATTTTTTATTTAATTTATTCGTTTGACTTTTAAATATGTTCAATTGTACCTTTAATTTTGTATTATATTCAATCAACTCATATTTATAGTATGAATTACATTAGTTAACTATTAATTATTTTGATATAAATATTAAAAACTTACCAGTTAAAAAGTTTAAAAACTGGCACAAATAAATATAAGGGAAAACCTTTTTTTTACTTTTTAATTATTATCAAAGATTTGAGGTTTAGTAAAAAGAATATGTATACTTAAATTTTGTTTATGTGATGAAAGTATAGACATAACAATTGGATACAATTAAAAAGTTAAATTCAACACTATTTAAAAGATAAATGGTTAAATTAAACATAATATAAAATTTATGATGATTAAATTAAGGAACTGAAATTTACATTTGATAAAATTCAAGTTAAAAAAAATATATTTTTAAGCCAATAATAAAATTTGGTGGAAAATGTGAAGATTTATTAAAAACAATATCAAAGTGTGTCTCAGCTTGCAACATTTTTATTAACCAAACCAAATTATCTGTTAACACTGCCCTTGTTTTACCTAATTTGTTG
>STGP01003247.1:8053-18494 GCA_004918865.1 Caryocar brasiliense | reverse complement strand
CAATCTCGCATTAAGTGCTCCATACTGCCACAGACAATGCAAGCTTCGATCTTCCTCTAACACTCTCTCAGATAGACTCTGTCACAATGCTGGCACCTGGTGGTAGAGGATCTCACTGCAATCTTAGTCTGTTTTGATATGATAGCTGTAGATGCTAATGCAGCTAAGTGGCTGAAATGAACTGGTCTAGATGAGCTAGTAAACTGAGTACTTGACCTCCTATTAAACTGTGAAGGTCCCAAAGATTCATGTTTGGACAGGGGTCCCTTGAATCCATCTTACCTTTATCTATTCTCTTTCCTCTCAGAGTTCTCTTGATCACACTTCTCCACTCCAAAGGCCATGCTCACCATTTTAGAGCAATCAATGAGTTGCAGTGGAAATATTACTCTCTTGATCGATGATTTTAACCCTTGTTCAAATCATCTACATTTAACATTTTCAGTCGTCACTATCTCGGAGACATACTACAAGAGCTCATTAAAATTCATGTTTATACTACTTAATAGATTTAATGTTATGTCAAAGCTCTAAAACTTCTTGCTTCTTCTCATCCAAATAAATTTTTAGGATATAATTGATCTGAAACTCTTGTCTAAAATCTTTATAAGCCAGCACAAAAAGTTTATCCATACTATAAGGCACTGTCTTCCACCAATTATAGGTGCCTTTTTGTAAAAGGAAAACATTAAACAAAAACTTTGGTTCATCGTCGCACTTCAACTAGTGACATACTCATTCGACACACTCAAGCCATGCCTCAGCTTTAGCTGGATCAGTAGTACCTACGAAGTCTTCAACCCTATACTTCTCAATTTGTTAAATGTGGGGATCTCATATCTAGTAGGAGCAGGGGGCCGATATTGACACAGGAGCTGGTGCTGGTGCTAGGGCGGAAGCAGGTATAAGTGAAGCTAGCATGGTCCTAATGAGTTCTGCTATATGAGCGAAGAATTGGCCTAAGGTCTTTCAAAGGTGCTCTAGGAGTGTCAGGTAACCAACCAATAGTAGGTACATTAAGATCCACTGGGGCTTACGGATCCTTAAGGGCATTGGTTTCATGACCAAGATGGCTCTTAATGACATCTTCAAATTCAGCCATTTCTATATCCTACAAATAGAAAACACCACAGAATCAATCTATCTGTATGGCATGTAAGATGATGCAGATGCATTCACATATTTGAAACAATTTAACAAACATTATCCGAAATCTATTAAACCTAGGCTATAATACTAAACAAGCTTGTCAACCAATTTTTATACCAATTTGAAGTGAAATCCAGACCAATTTTTTTTTGGCTTTCCATATCAACCACTACGATAGTGGCGATAGCCCCATTCAGTTCAAATAATAAACATTTTCATTACATACTGAAAATAGCCATATGTATCATCTATGATTAACCCAAAAATCATACTCAATAATCAATTTAACCAACAATTTATTACAATAAATAAATAACCAATTGAATTTAACATGCATAAATTAAAATGATGAAATAAGTAATAGCTACATATTATGTATTGTGGTGTCTTGCCTCTTTGGTACTACCTGTGCACAATGAAGAAAAACTCTATCCAATCTACTGTCACAACTGTTGATCCAGCTGATGCTGCTATCGTCCTACTATACATGGGCAATCATTAAACCACCCTAAGTATAACTAAGTGATAATGTGTCAAAAGTAGGGCTGCAAACAACCTGAGGTTGGATGTGTTCAAGCTAATTTATTTATTAACCGAACTTGAGCTCCAGCCTAAAAAAAAAGAATCATTTACTAAATGAGTCGAGCTCAAGCTGAGCTTGAGGTTGTTCATGTTCAGCTCGTTTATCAATCGAGCTCCAGTAAATGAGCTTCTTAACAAACTCTTATCGAACTGAATAAATAACATTCAATAAATAAGTTTATTCATATATAAATATAAATAATTAAGCATTAAAATTTTTGAATTTACCATATTATGTCCTTATTTATTAATATTAGTTTAAATTATCAATAAATTTTATGTAAATTATTAGTTAAATTAAACAAGCACTTAATGAGCTTTTAACGAGTTGTTCACCAGCCTAAATGGGCTAAGCCTGACTTTGTTCATACTCGGCTCGTTTAGTAAACGAGCTTAAAAATGAGGCTCAAAATTAATCGTTTACTTAATCAAACGAGCTTTTATCAAGTTGAGCCTCCTTTTAATCGTTTACTTAATAAAACGTTCAGGTCACTCTTTAATCTTTGGAAGTAAGTTTCTCGATCAATATAGTTGGCAAAAGGCCCAATCAATAAAAGTCAATAGCAAAATAGCTCAAAAGCTTACAATCACAATGGTTCAAAGGCTCCAATTAATAGCTGTAGCGGTGACTATATAGTCGCAAGAGTTCATAGTCTATAGACTTTTTATGCATGAGATACATACTCATTTAGTTTAACAATAATGTATGAATGCACACAATGGGTAAAGTAATTTTTTTATATTTGTAGCTAAAATTATTAATTTAATCTTATCGAATCATTTTATGAATAAGTTATAATTTATTTCATACAAAACTAAACATTTATGGTTTATTCATACAAAATATTACAGTCAATAATATTAGTTCAATTTGATAAAATTTTATGTTATTATATTATCCTAGAATTTAATTATTATTATTAACTAAAGAAAACGACATTGCACGGCTGACAAGCTTTTCAACTATGAACAGTAAAGGACGTCAATTTGAAATTTATATTTTTAGAAAATAGGGTACAGACTTCATCTTCTTCATCTAATGAGCACGACCTACCCGTGTAACCAGTCAAGTTACATGGCCTGGCTGTGCTGTAGTCGGATTCCTTTGATTTCTCACTAAATTTGTGCCGTTTCTTTCTCGAATCTAAACCCTAATGCAAAACACTCTTATACGCGGGTTACCTACTCATTAATTGACTCAAATAGTAACAAAATCCACTATAAAACATCAAGAACATAATTCAGGAATAACTTATAAAGAGAGATATTGCGGACATTTACCACGAAGAATTGATACCTTAGCCGACACTTTTTGTTTTAATTGATTAAGGGTTAATACTTCCAGAGCAATCATTTATCATGTTCTAAGATCAATTTCAATTAAAAACACCTTATTAATAAAAAAATCAAAACAAGAACATTTCTCTCTCTATGGTAGATAGAGAGAAAGATGTTACAGATGAAAACCTATAAATTCATAATGTAAAACAGTATCTTAACTCAATCAAAGGCTAATATACAATGTTTGCTACATTCTTTGATTAATTACTAACACCAATTTCCTGAAAGATTAACTCTAAAATTGTCAATTGAAACAATTACTAGCCTCAGTTCGTAGGTTCTTAAGAAAGGATAAGAATAGAGTCGACTGAATATATTATTAAGTCGCATACCTGATCAATAGCTTGAAATCCAACACTCGAAACAAGAAATAAAAGATTTGAGATATAGTTTTGGTTGTTTGAGAATTATTTTGATGGAAAAAATGGGGAGAAATTCTTTAGAAAGGAGCTTTAGTGAAAGAGAAAAAGAAAAGTATTGTGTAGTAAAAATAACAACTGATTAGGAGAAAAATTAGGAGATGTGCCAATCCGGAGATACGGAGTTTAACTCGAACTTTGAATTGAGTCTTTGAGGCTGACCCAAACTTTTTACTTAATAATGACCATAATATCCCTATTAAAAATAAGCTTCTAAGGGCGATTACGTCCAATTTGATGTTCCAACGTGAAATTTCACATTTTGATCAAACGTCATGTAGAAATATTAATTTGGAGTACCATAAAACTTTGTTGAATCCTTAATGCCACTAATTTGCCCTAAAATGCTCAAAATGTCCTTAATAAGCTACAAGGGCACTATCGTCATTTTCTAACTTCTAACTTAACTTAATCACTTAAAAATGATCCAAAACATCACATTATGCATTCTAAGACTTACAGGAATTTCTAATAATTTTGTGGAGTCTTTTAATAATTTTCGCGAATTTCCTTTCAATTAACCAGCCGAAATTAATTAAAATTTCTTAAAAATTTCAATAAATTTCATAAAAACTTTATAACTTTATAATTTATCGATGTCGATAATACACCATGATGCCAATTCATTTAAACTTTAATTTGGGTCATTATAGTAGATGTAATAAAAATAAAATAAAGTATATATATCTAATAGAAAAAAAAAAATTTGATAACTCATGGATGTAACTGGAATAAATTAAAGAATATGGACTTAATAGAATAACACTCCAAAGTTTGTATACTAATAGTGTGATTTACCGTAAGTTCTGCTTAGTATAATTAATAGTGGATAAAGGACTTGACCATTAAAAAAAAAAAGAAAATGCTCTTTTTATTTCCAAACAAACATCTACAATTGCTACAAGGAAGAGTTCCAGACAAACCTTTGAAGCAGAAGGATGGAAGCCTAATCATACTAAAGTCATTTTCTAGACTTTGTAGATGTCAAGTTCAGTTGAGGGTCTTTGAGGGATGAGAGAGGATGTGTTGTAAGCAAACATTTCCGAGTCCAATAAGAGGGATAACAGCAGCAAGAGTGAAGGGAGGCAGAGTAGGCACTCTCAATAGGTTAAAGCATCCAGTAATGGATGAGGGAAAGTTAGTATGTAAGGAAGTGAGGGATTAACGAGTGTGTGTAAACAAGTATTGGAGGAGAGTGCTAGGATTATGTTTGGAGAGATGTGGTGTATTCTAATGAGAGAAGATCTCAAGTGGTTGCCTGGATGCAAATGAGCTAAAAGTCTTTTTCAATAAAAATTAAAAGAGTATTTATAAATGTTGTGAGGGACATAAGATCATGACATGTGTCATACATTGATGGGGTTGGCCTAAATGATGATCAGCGTTTCTAGCAGGAAAAGGCTAATTGGGTGATGCCCCATATCTTAAAAGATACATGGGTGGTGACTAGGCCTATTGAGAAAAGTTAAGAGGTCGAGCCTCTTAACGAGCCCTACTTTGAGCCCACCAATCTAAATTGTATATGAATAAAAATAACTCTTTAAGCAAGTGATCTAAGATTTTGCTATTGATAATAGCTATAAAAATGGATAAATAGATCCTTCAATAAAGGAAAGCAAGTCTGTATTGTTAACAATTAAGCTTCAGTTTGGAAAGTAGGAGGATTGTGGTTAAAGATTTGTATTTTGAAGTTTGATGCAATTTCCAAAAAAGCCAGTGTTTGAAATATCAAATTTTGACTCAAGAACTTACAGAGATTGCCAAAAATTTTGCAAAATGAATTATTACGTTTATAACTTTAAAATTAAATACAACAAAGGATACTCAAATAAGAAATCTATAGCTTAAGTTATATTTAAAAGGTTGTTTATAGCCTTAACTTGGCCAAAAACCTTAATATAGCCATCGATTACTCACAACGTATTTAACAATTCTTAAAGACTGTGTCAACTATTCTTAATACAATAGTCCATGATTTTATCCAACAATAGGGCTACAAATGAGCTGAGCCAAGCTTGAATGTTTTTAGGTTTATTTATTTATCAACTGAGCTTAAGGTTGACCCTAAAAAAACAAAAATAATCGTTTACCATACAAGTCGAGCTCAAGCCAAACTTGAAACTGTTCAAATTTGGCTCATTTATTAATGAATCTCCAATAAACGAGCTTTTTAATGAGTTTTTATTGAGATAAATTATTAGTGTTCAATGAATAAGTTTATTCATATATATAATATAAATAATAAGGACTAAACTTTTAAAATTTAACCTTTTATATCCTTATTTATTAATATTAGTTTAAACTATCAATAAATTTTATGTAAATTATTTCTTTAATTAAATAAGCTTTTTACGAACCATTCACGAGCTTAAACGAGCCGAGCCTAACATTGTTTAAGCTCGACTTGTTTACTAAACGAGCTTAAAAATGAGGTTTGAGAATCGTTCTTTTACTAAATTAAACGAGATTTTATCAAGCCAAGCATACTCATATTGAGCTGAGCGTCCAAACTTTTATCGAACACATTGTTCATTTGCAGTCCTATCTAGAGACCAGACTGACCTCACCTAAGTGAGATGCCATCGATTGTTTAAGAACTGCTGTTGAATCTTTTAAACCAAAGCAAATTGACCAAGGCAAAAGCGATTTCATCGATGGCTATGGGGCTGCTCTTGACTAATCTATATGAATTCCATTAATTGTTTCCTTAGAATAGTTTCTCCTTTACAATTTTGGTGTTAGTGAAGTTTTGGCAATAAAAGGGGAAGAACAAAATGAAAGGTTGATGGAGATAGATAAGTAGAAAAAAACCCCATTTTCTTTCTTATTTATGCCGAAGGAAAGGAAAAGGACATGGACATGTAATAGAATGGAAGAAAATGGATATGAAAGATTATTTAAACAAAATTATATATTAGGTAATGAATTTCTTTTCTCATGAAATTAACAAATTGTTAATCGAGCCTTGTAATTTTCCATAACCTAATTAAACTTGATAAAATTTATGTTTTAAACTTATATTCACAAAAATAAATATGTGGTCATCACATGCCTATATACAATAAAAAAAAAATTAAAGCACAGTTGTGTGGGTAAAAAATTTAGAGCACAAATCATTTGAACTATAGTTATTAATCTTAAATTGGTCCAACTGATCTGATTGTGATGCAGTGATCCGAGTCTTAACCAATCTAGGTCTATCAAAAAATTGGACAATCAATTAGATTGGTAAATTCCATGTTACCTGATGGTTTAATCATTGATTTAGTGGCCCAGACTAATTGAACAATAATCCGATAAAAATTAAGTTTAGCTTTATAATTATTTTTAAAGATTTTTATGAACTCAGGATGTGTATTGGTAACTTTTTAAGTAAATATATTATTAGTCCACAAGCTTTAGTGTGTCTATGTAATGACCAAAAGTTGGGCCTAGGAGAAATTAGAAGTTTAGAATACATTTATTTTGGTTAAATATGTTATGAATAAATTTTTATAGATTTAATTTGAACTTTTATGCTTTAAAATGGCTTCATTTGAAATTTTTATACTTTTATTTAGTGAAAATCGGTGAAAAATAGGTAAAATTAGTAAATAATTAGTAACCAGTCTAGAATAATTAAATTATATTTAAAAAGGTATATTAGGACTTATTTGGGCCTTTGGAACGATTAAATAAAGGACTAAAGTATTAAAAATAAAATACTAGTCTTATTAGGCTTAAGTATGGGCTTCTAGAGGCTTTTGCCATAAAGTTGGTCAAACGTCATTAAAAATTTTTGAAACTGACTCAATGATGTTATGATAAAAATATTAGGTGGGCTAGGTAAAAAATAGAATGTAAAATATCCTTTGGAAATTATGAGATTTTTAATTATGCCCTTAATTAATTTCACTTTAGATAAGAAAGGGTAGTTTTATCTTCATAAAAATCATAACCTCTTTACTCTACCTTTATAAGGAACCCTCTCCATCAATTAAAGGCAAAAAATTCATACTTCTAACTTGAAAAAGAGATAGAAATTCATGCTTCCTCTCCTTTCTCAAGCTCCTTTGCCTTCTTTGCTAAAATCACTAAAACTATACCAAAAACTTAGGTTCAGTTAGAATTTCTTAACCAAGAAATATTTCCTAACCTTCAAAAAACCCAAGATAGCTTCAAAGAAAGCCTTAAACACGTCTTAGGTCAAGTCTTTTAAGGTTTTGGTTCTATTTTTGCAATCTTGGAAGACGAGGGTAAATGTTAACACCAACATTTTCCTGTTTACTTATGAAACTAATATACGGTAAATTTTTTACTTCACAGAAAAGGTTTAAACATATCAATTGTACTTTTGATGATTGTTTATATGTTTAGAAAAATGTTTTATGCAATAAAAATAGAAGAATAATTAGTTAGGATTCAAGATAGTTAGAATGTAAGTATTAATGCCAATCTCTCTTCATTTTTGTATATAACTAGTTATCCAATAATTGCTTTGCTTTCAAAAAAGATTTAATCATATATATTATGTTTTTTATAATTAAAATTATGTTTAGGTATGTCTCTTGCATAATAAAAATAGAATAGCTACTGGTTATTGATGACATAGATAGGTTAACGAAGTTAGATAACAATTACATATGCTTTTTAGATGAAAGTCACAATTAATTGTAAAATAAATAACAAATATGTCAAAAGTTGATCTAAAGTCATTGTTAATGGTTAATCATGGTTTATAGATGAATTAGGTCTGATTTGGAAAGAAAAGAAATCAAATAAAGGTAGAAAAAGTTGGACCCGTGGATTACACGACGTAGTTCATATAATTCCAAAGGAAACAAAGCCTAAACTTTGTGGCAAAATAAAGAAGAAAAATAAACAAAATCAAAACATGGCCTAGACCGTATAATTTAGTTGAAAACACTCCCTTAACTGTGTAAGTTAGTTTATCGCAAGCTGCATAAAACATAAAATACGGTCTGAGCCGTGTAGTTTATGTAACGACTTAATTTAGTGCCCAGAATTTCTTAAAAAAATTAAGATTTACTATTGCTTAACTTGACTTTTACTTAGTTTATGTGAACTACTTTTATGAATTTGATGATTTACTTATCAATATGAAGTTTATGTGCAATGTATGATTGATTTATTTTGATTTGTCTCCTTGGCATGTAAAACGTGTATAGGCCTTAAAAATATAAAAAAAGAAGTTTTTAAAGTTCATAATAAGTTAATTGGGTATTTATAAGAGACTTGTATTGGGCTTATTTTATTATAAAGTCCTTATTTGATTTTAAAATTTATTTTGGGCTTATTTGTTATTAAAGGCTTTATTTTTATTTTAAGCCCACTTTGGACCTTAGATAAAGATGGTTAGACCAAGCCCATTAAGTTAATAAATTATACTATGGTTAATTAAAATTGAACATACATGATAAGAATGTTAATATAAAGCATGGTAAGTATGTTTGAAATTTTATGAGATATATAATTACGTAAGTATCCTATTTTGAATGAATGACTTCCTAAGCTTTTGCATATGACTAAACTACTTTGGCCAATCAATAACACACCCTAAACACCCCTTACACGTCCTAAGCCTCATTAAAAAGAAGCCTCACACATTCAAAGAAGACCTTTAGCTCTTTCTTAAACTCTCTTCACAAACAACTCACAAAACTCACCAAAAACCTACACACAAAGATACCTCAATCGAATACCCTTCAAACTTTAATTTGATAGCAAGCCTTGGAAGTTGAATTTGATGTCTTTTGGTGCATATAAAAAGGCTACTTAAAGTGCTTAAAGTCAAATTGCTAAAGCCTTTTGATAACAAGGTCAGTGTTAATGCCAGTTTGTTTAATGGTTATACTCATGCATTCTTTATATGTTATCTTTGTATTTTAACTAAATGCATATGTTTGAGATGATGAAGAAGTATGTTTTAAGGATGATAAATTATGTTTTAAATTCTGAACTTGATGATCTTTGATGAGACCTTGTTTGATTAGAAATGTAAGTTCAATAAACATGACCTATCTTATGAATAAGTAACATAGCATGGATTCTTAGCCAATAGGTTGATGTAAAACATGTTAAAACTTGACTATGATGTTTAGTAAGTTGATTAAGATGATAACATTGACTTAGAACACGTGCATAACTTGACTTAATAAAGTTATGGTGAAAGAACACAATGTAGGTCACATAGATGTCAGTATACGAGATATAACTTGTTTCATAATTGATTAATAAATAGTAAACAGCCTTATAATTGATTTAAAACTTGTTTAAAAATGATTAAAATTGAGTTAGGAAGAAGATTGAATAATTAAAATTTGATTAACTCGTCTGTTTGGTAAAACACGACCGAGCCATGTAATCTTAACTGATTATACGCCCAGCCTATATTTATTTTTAAGATTGTCGGAATAAAACAACTAATATAGTTCTGCCACATAAAATTTGATAAGAAACACGCTTGTGCAAAAGTTACAGGTTTGAGGTTTAGAAAGCATAGTATGACTGTGTAATTTAGGTAGAAAACTTGCCCTGCCCATGTTTCTTGGGCAGAGAAGGAAAAAAAGAAAAAGAAAAAAAAAAGAGAATTTGATAAATCTAATTAACTTTCTTAATCACATAACTCTTAATAAAGGTGTAAGATAGTTTAATGAACTTGATTTAAGGTTTGGTTTGGTGATTGATTAAAGAAATGAAACTTAGACTTAAAGGATAAACTTGTTATGGTTAATTGTTTGTAAGTGAGACTATTTAATCATGCTTAGGACTATTTGAATAAACTTTGGTATCTTTGAATACATATTCGATGTAGCCTCTGATAGACATAGAAGTGTGTTTGTGCATGATAGACTCGATTTGAAAGTTGATATTGCTTTAATAAATATTAACATAAATTAAAGCATACTTGGTATAAATTTGGTTATGAGTTATTTGATGAGGAATTTGAC
>STGP01003241.1:7813-25667 GCA_004918865.1 Caryocar brasiliense | reverse complement strand
CAAAAGATGAAAGAGTTGAAGTGTAAGTAAGTAGTTCTTATAAGTAGATTTACCTTTTTATTTTTAAATTTCAATATTTCTTTTAGTAAACATTAAATTCATGCATAGCACGTAATATAAACGAATTTAAAACTCAAATTTTCACCAACACAAACACAAAATACATATCATAAATGATTAATCCGGATATCATGTTTTATAACATTAGCAAAGTTTAAAAGTTTAATTTTATAAATTAAATGACTAATTAGCCATTATTTACTAATAATTTTTTTTATTTTTAAATAATGTAAAATTATTCTCAACGTATAATATAGTTAAGTATATTATAAAGTCATAATATCACTTATTTTATTTTATTTTATTTTCTTTTGGGATGACTATTTTTTTTTTTTAACCTTTTTGGAGTTTTATTTTTCTTCAAATTAAAAAAGGTGATGGGGGTGTCCCAAACATTAAATTCTACCGGTGTCATATATTCATGGTGCATTTAATATTTGGGTGACAGAAGAAACTAGTTATTGCGCAAGTACACGCTAACTCAAAGACGGACAGAAAAAAACAATTGATATTTGATAAGGTCTGTCTGTTCACGCGCGTCTTTCACCTTCGTTGTTTGATGTGTTTGGGAGGAAGCCGAAGCCTTTCGTGATCCCTCTCTGAGGCTCCACCTTAATCAGGCTCAGGAGAAGGAAAAATACAAATGAAAAATCAAAATCAGACGGCCGGACTCTGTTCGATGTCCCCGACGACAAGCCTCAGCAACAAACAAAATGGTGGACCCAAGTTTCCACGTCCAAAACCCAACAAGCAGAAAGGTCAGGTCAGTGGCATAGTACTTCGTAGTCCTCAACTACCCATTCCTGGTCCTCTGATGTGTTTGAAGCGTAATTTATAAATGATTTAATTGTAACAATAAAGTGAAAAAAAGTAAGTTCTTTTCTTGTAAAAATTTATTAGGGGTGTGTGTATTAAAATTTTTAACATTCTAAATTTATTTTATAAAAAAAATTTAAAAATTTATTTTAACATTCGATATTAATACTGCACCTTTTTCAATGCTTCCATACCGAATATCTAGTCCCTCTCTCTCTCATAAGATTTTCCACTACATACGCACATAAAATGCTCCTTCACCATCTCCCCTTTCTGTATGGCCCCATCTCCGTAGCATATTGGCAAATAAGGGCCACTCAACCGCTAGTCATTTACCGAGAAGAGTTACAGAAACGTACAGACAGCTTCAATAAAAATTTCTCAATAAATTCCCACCACCTTTTTATTGGCTGAGAACGGGGCCTGTGCTGCCGTTCAGCTTTCAAGCAAAAAAGAAAAAACTGAAATCCTGTCTCCAGGTTGATTTGCACTTAATTTTGTTGACATTCCTCCAGCCTCCTCTGCTTAAAATACATCGCTCCGTTTTTCATGTTGGCTTCTACTTGTTTCATTAATTTTTGGCGACGGTCTAGTCTCTTTAACTGGATCTGATGGTTTTGTAGATCATGTCCTGGTTGTGTTCCTTTCTGTGTTGTGGTCAAACTTAAGTGTATATGCAGCCTTACTTTCTGTTTTTAGTTGCTAGATTTTGGGATTTAGATTGATGGATTTGATTGGTTTTGATCGTGTTTGATGCTTTTGTTCATGTGAATTAAACGGAGTTATTAACTTTCAGAAAATTGGTAGGTGAGAGAAGGAGATGAGCAGTGTGGACCAGAGAAAGATTTCTTCTGTTTCCATTAGATTGTTATATGCAAGCTTTTCAGTCTTATTATATGCTTCATCGATGATCTTATTTCTTAGAGTATACGATCTGTTTCTCCCTAACAAGAAAATGGTACTCAAATTTTTTTCTGAATTATTCCAGTGACAATTACTTTCTGCCGGTTGAACTCTAGAGGCGGTCAAAAATGTTTCTTCGAAGAAGAAATTCACAGAAACATCCAGAGAATGATGCTTCACAACGAGATGCAAAGGTAAAGAAACCAATATGTAGATCATATGAAACAGCTTTTATCGCCATGTATCACTGTATTATAGGCATGATATTGATGGTGTGCAATGAGTCTGCATATATGTCGAGATAACATCATAGGAAGGTTTGGAGAGATTTAAACTTAAGATCTGTTTGGTTTCGATCATTTAATCTGCGATGCAACAGTAAATTAAGATTCCTCTTGAACCAGATAATATTGGAAAGAATTGAGGGAAGTAGTGAATGCCCTTTTTCATGAGCAGGTCAATCAACTCAGGACCGCTCTTGGACCTCTATCTGGGCGTAGTCAGAAGTACAGCACTGATGCATGCCTAAAGAGATACTTGGAAGCTCGGAGCTGGAATGTAGACAAGGCAAAGAAAATGTTGGAAGAGACAGTCAAGTGGAGGGCTGCGTATAAGCCCGAAGAAATGCGCTGGGTAGGTGGATTTCTATGAATGCTTATCTTTTCATGTCAGTTGATCTGTTAAATTCTTTACTTACTAAACAGACGTGCTATATCTCAGCATGATGTAGCACATGAAGGTGAGACTGGTAAAGTGTCCAGAGCAAATTTTCATGACCGATTTGGAAGGACTGTGCTTATAATGAGGCCAGGAATGCAGGTCTGTAAAGGATTCTAATTTTTGTGTTGACGCTGATTCTTATTATGGTATTGTTTCTAAAGCATGTTTACTGTCTTACTTTGGCAGAACACAAACTGTCCAGAGGACAACATTCGTCATTTGGTCTATATTATTGAAAATAGCATCCTTAACCTCGCTGAGAGCCAAGAACAAATGTCCTGGTTAATAGACTTCACTGGTTTTACTATAAGGACCAACATTCCTGTTAAGACCGTTCGCGATATCGTTAACATTTTACAGAATCACTACCCTGAGAGGCTTGCCATTGCATTTCTATATAATCCCCCGCGAATTTTCGAGACACTCTGGAAGGTTTGTTCTCTTGGCTGATATATTTTTCTCAACTGTGTTCGTGGATATGGATTAACAGAGCATTTTTTTAATACCAAGTTACAATGTTTGTAGACATGAATGCATATATGAAGTTCTCCTTGGTCTTCGGCCAAAATCTGGGTTAGTTGAAGTCTTTCTTGTGTGCTTGCCAAACAATTTGCCAAAGAAAAAGAGTTCTGATTACATATTTACTCTGAAACTTCTATTTGACCATCTGGGAAATGGGTGCTTCTGCTGCTCCTCCCTTCTTCCATGTCTCCAAGCAAAATTTTTCAGGTTTACTAACTAGATGTGTCCGTAAAATCCAGAACTAGATTTATACATCATGTCCTTGAATCAAAAGTTCATCCTAGTTTGGAATTTCTTTAGTCATGTTACAAAACGGGTGCATTTAGTTACGCCTCCCATATTTTCTCGCACGATGAAACTAATACTTCCTCCATTTCTACAGCCGGTCAAGTACTTCCTGGATCCAAATACTGCCCAGAAGGTGAAGTTTATCTATCCAAATAATAAAGAGAGCGTGGGGCTCATGAGCTCTTACTTTGATGTTGACAACCTTCCTGGTGAATTTGGTGGAAAAGCTACATTGAAGTACGACCATGGAGAATTTTCACGGTTGATGCTCCAGGATGATGTAAAAACTGCCAAATTCTGGGAACTTGATCAGAAGCCAAGCCATACGGCTAATGGCCATTTGGGGGCGCAGATTATCCCGGAGGCAACTGCTCTGGCACCGGCAGCCAGCTGAGTACGTTGTAGACTGTTTAATGCCCAAAGTTGCACGCAAGAAACAAAATAGATTAACGATGTAGCTTCCCACAAGATCACCTCTCATGCAAACTTCTTTATGGAGCTGATAGAAGAAAGTGGAAGTACAGTTCCTCAATGAAGTGAATAAATTTGTTAATGCTCAAGGAAGAGTACCGTGAGCTCCATTTATGACTCAAGTTTTCAAGAATAACTCTCGTCATCATACGCTTATGATATTGCCGTTATTGCAACTCCATTCGGTTTTCTCTGCCTTTACTTGTTTGGTGGTGCATCTTATCAACCACCTATCACAAGGTTATGTGGCTGCATCAAAGCCTCCACGCCGAATCTATGAATCAAATGTAATGATCTTCTTAAATTCTTCTAACCGGACGGAAGACATGGTATTGGTGTGAGATCCGGATTGGAAATTGTAAGTTCAACCACCATCCAATGAATTGAGGTCGACTTTGTTGTTCATTTTTATTGATATGACTATTTGAACATTATTTTCTGTGAAAGTGGTAAATTCCATCCGGTATTAGTGTAAAACTTTCCCTAAGACCTATGGATTATGGGATACTGTCATCCTCAATCAATGCAAAGCCTCGTAATTTCCGATTAAACAGCTCAAGTTCAATGCTAATCCCTTATACAGGGCCCGGAAAAGTTGCACGATCTCAAACATGAGACATAAGTGCTTTTCACAGCTTAAGCTTTATGAAGCTGCAAAGCAGTCAGTTACATCTAGGAGTAAATTTACATTTAGAGGATCAAACACATACTGCGAAAAAAGGTTTTTTGTCAGCATTTTACCACCGCCTGCAATTCTCTGTACAATGCCTTTTGAGTAGGTGCGTTTGCTTGGTCAAAGTTCATTGAAGTAGAGGCACTCATCTACAAGTTGGCTTCCAGAGCAGCAGCAACTCGTTCTTTATCATTTAACTGCTTAAGAGGACAAATTTAAAAGACGATCAAAGGGAAACGCCAAACCTAATATGTCAAGAATAAGACTACGGAGCAATGAACTGGATGCGCGAAGAAAATTGAAGTCACTGCAATTAGAGTTCAACTTCACCTGCTTCTTCGTCGGCACGAGATCCAGGAGAAACTTTGGTGTCAACCTGAAGGTACCATACAGAGTTAAATAATATACTTACCAATTCTCGTCACCAAATCCTGAATCACCAATGGACTAGGTCACCAGGCAATGAAAACCGTATCATCCCTTCTCGACTTCTCCATAAAGTACATACTGAGGAGACGGTACATACAAGTGCTTGATTTAGGGCTAGAGTTTGTTCTACGCTTCTCTGATTACAATTGAATCACTAAGTTAGTTACCGGAGGAGTCGGGTGGGTGGAGAAGAGGGCGATATTTATTGGAGTGGACGGCGCGGACCGGAGCTCGCCGAGCTTCGTATCAGCTGTTCGGACAGTCTCGTTAAGGTCGGCCGTGTTTTGTTGCAATCCACACCAAAGCCCACTTTAGACAAGAATTGGGCTCGTTTTGAGCAGATTTTTATCAGAAATGGCCCAAATATTTGTGTGCTATATTGGGCCACATAAGTGACTGGGCTTCTTTCAGGACCAATGAGTCATTGAAATTAGCCGAATATCTTCATTTGGGCAACCGGTGTTGTTCCAATGCCAGATATTAAGTGATTCTGCTTGGTAACAGGCCCTATAAGACTAGGAGTAGGCCGCAAACCCAGTCAAATAGGGCCAAGTTCTTCATTTGGGCCATTTCTCTGTCCAAATCAGCCATTTTCGCTGATTCGGCTCGGCCATTGAGTGGTCCAGAAGTTAGTGAAATTGGGTAACTCTCCATTGGGGCCCCAAGTGTTGGTCTCCCTTTCGTGGTTAGCCCAAATGTCAGCAAAAATGGGAAAGCTAATCATTTAAACAGCCCATTGTGCTGATTGGGCTTAGCACAGGAGTCAGCCGACATCAGTCAAATTGGGCCGATGGTTAAATGAGGGCGTCACTTCCATGTAAAGTTCAGCCCACTTACTTAAAATTGGGCCGTAAAAGTGGTTGGCCGAAATGTCAGTAGAATTAGGCCGAAGGTGTCCATTTGGGTCAGTATGTTTAACCATTTTGGCTATTGGGCTCCTCTGCTGAGTCGGCCGAGGTGTTGAGTTGGCCCTAGATGTTGGTTTGTTGTAGTCCACTTTTTGAGTTATGGATTTGTACTAGGCCTTTGTGCTGGGCGGCCTAAATTGCAATAGGTCTTCAGTATCCACTCCTGCCCATTTTGATTATTTGGCTGGGCCTTATGTCTTACCGAGTTTCACTGAAATTAAGCCAGGAGTGTAGGTCCATTAACGGAACTTCGGGCTCCTGCCATAATTCAATTAGTCTCAGCCTGTCGCCGTTGAATTGGGCCGCAATCATTTTAATTGGGCCCCTATTGGGCTTGGACTAATTTGCACATATCCGTCGAGTGAGGATTTTAGTTGGCGCAACTTCACCTTTGCTGTCCGTTGCAACGCGACGTCTTTGCAGTTCCATTCCAGGCCCCTCAATGATCGGAGTTGAAGAAAAGTTGGGAACGGAAAATGGTGCATAGCGCCTACGACTCCTTCGAGCTCCTCAGCGACTGTCCTACCAAAATCGATGCCGTCGCATCCTACGCCTCAAAACTCTTCCTTGGATGCTCGGATGGGGCCCTACGAATCTACGGCCCGGACCCTGTCGCCGCCTCCTCCGATCGGTCTCCGACGGCGGCGTCCCATGAGCTGCGGAAGGAGCCATACGCGCTGGAGAGGACCGTGACAGGGTTCTCGAAGAGGCCTTTCTTGTCGATGGAGGCATTGGCGTCGCGCGAGCTGCTTCTTTCGCTCTCCGAGTCGATCGCCTTTCACAGACTCCCCAGTTTGGAAACCCTAGCCGTGATCACGAAAGCGAAGGGCGCTAATGCCTTTTCCTGGGATGATCGAAGAGGATTTTTGTGCTTCGCAAGACAGAAGCGCGTCTGTATCTTCAGGCACGACGGTAAATTTCGCTATTTCTCGTTAAATTTCTGTTTTTTGTTTAAAAAAATAATTCTGGTTAGCGTCACTGTTGTTAATTTTTAAAATGACTGTTATTTTCTTCTGTTTAGGAGGCCGAGGTTTTGTGGAGGTGAAAGATTTTGGGGTTCCGGATACGGTGAAGTCTATGTCTTGGTGTGGTGAAAATATATGTCTTGGTATTAGAAAGGAATACATGATTTTGAATGCCACAAATGGAGCATTGACTGAGGTGTTTCCTTCGGGGAGATTAGCCCCGCCTCTCGTGGTCTCTTTTCCTCCTGGGGAGCTTCTTCTCGGGAAGGTACTTTGCGCCACGCTGGCATTTGTTTGTTGTACTTGCATTTGTTTAGCTTGTGTTGTGGATTGATACTCCTTAATTCATCATCTTTTCATGTCCATTGCTGCATTGGTGTATGTGCAAATTTGAAATTGTGGTTCTTCGCTCTGCTTTTAGGAGAACATTGGGGTGTTTGTTGACCAAAACGGCAAGCTTCTTCAAGCAGAGAGGATATGTTGGTCTGAGGCTCCTACCGTTGTTGTCATTCAGAAGCCATATGCGGTAGCCCTGCTTCCGAGACGTGTTGAGGTTGCTTCACCATGTGTATATGCCATCATGCACTTATGCAATTTTTTCATCTTTGTCCAGTTCTTGTTAATCTGTTGTCTTTATATGCAGATTCGGTCACTCCGAGTTCCATATCCATTGATACAGACTATTGTTCTCCAAAATATTCGCCATCTAATTCAAAGAAACAATGCTGTAATTGTTGCATTAGATAACTCGGTGTATGGGCTATTTCCTGTACCTCTTGGTGCACAGGTATTTTAACAAAAATTTATGGGTTGGTTTATATGCCATCTGCTAATATCTCGTGGGTATGTTGCTAACTTTCTACTGAAACGGGATTAGCATTTGCTCAATTTAGAGTTTGACTGTTCTTTGGATTTCAAGCAAGCATTCTATCAGATGTTTTCAATTTATATTCCTCTTGTTTGTGGGGCCTCACTTGTAACTAAATTACATTTTTAGTCTGTAGCTTCACATTTAAACTTAAATGGGATCATATTGAAAATTGTACTTTGGAAGCAGAATTAAGGGCTTTAGTTGCATTGCAGATTGTACAGTTAACAGCATCTGGCAATTTTGAGGAGGCACTGGCCTTGTGCAAGCTGCTTCCACCAGAAGATTCAAGCCTTCGTGCTGCAAAGGAGGGATCAATCCACATAAGGTGGATGTTTCACCTTATTATGGTTGTTTTTTAGCTAATCTCCCTGAATTTATTTTTTTGTTGTTTTGGGTAGGCGAGAAGGCTTTATTTTGATAAATGATGATGCTGTATAAAATACAAACCTATTGTTTGAATCTTGCTTGTTAGTATTAAGCAAACTCAAACATAGTGCATAGTAAATGTAGATCTCATCTTGTTTTGCTATGTACAAGTCATTATTGTACAAAAGTTAAATGCACAACTAGATGTGAGCAATTAATTCCTTTGGTAAAAGTTCCTTGTTTCTGAATAACTATGATGGCATGGTGATACACAATTGGACATGCTAACCTGACCACCGGTTGGTATCATTGATTATTTACAATGGTTTCCTTTTGAGTATTTGTTGACCGGAGACCTTGAACTCTTGAGAGTTCATGGATGTTTTTCATGGCCATATGGGAAAGAAGCAAGATACAATTTTTAATTAGTTGAATGTTAAAATTTCATATCATGGTGCATGTGCATGCTATATGTGCCCTTAATTTCTCTTCTATATTTGGTCCTTGTACAGACTAATTGGAATTATGGTTGTTGTATATTTTTAAACCATGTATCCATGTTGTATAAGTGTATATCATTCTTGTCCAGATATGCACACTATCTTTTTGATAATGGAAGTTATGAGGAGGCAATGGAGCATTTTTTAGCGTCCCAAGTAGATATCACCTATGTGCTTTCTTTGTATCAATCTATTGTTCTTCCCAAAACATCTATGGTTCCTGAACCGGAGAAGCTAATAGACATTTCTTCAGAGGGTCCACATCTCTCAAGGGGTTCTTCTGGATTGTCAGATGATATGGAATCCTCTCCTATACCGCTATCAGAACTGGATGACCAAGCTGTCCTTGAGTCGAAGAAAATGAGCCATAATACTCTCATGGCTCTTATTAAGTATTTGCAGAAAAAGAGACATAGTATAATTGATAAGGCCACTGCTGAGGTTACAGAAGAGGTTGTTTCAGATGCGGTGGGAGATAATTTTGGATGTTATGACTCTAGTAGGTTTAAGAAATCCAACAAGGTATGCACCTTATATCTCTTTTAGGTATTGTAAAGACTTCTTTGTCATGCTTTTCAACAGATGGTAGGATGCTTTTAACTTATGGACTGACATAACATTACATACAAAATTTTATGCTCCAGTCCTCCTTTAATGTATTGGTTTATGAAAATCTGTCTGTCTGCTTTCATGAATGTCAATGGACGACAATATGGTGCTGATGAATATTGTAAATAGATCAAGTTCTTACAAATTAATTTATGTAGTCGTACTGGTTAAGGATATAAAAAGTGTGCTTTTTTGTTCATGGTTATAATGTTTACTTTGTCCTATTATTTTTTGATCAGCACAATGAGAATAGAAGTTTAATCATGTTGGTGATGTCTTAACAATCTCTTCACTGGAACTGAAGAATTGACGTATGTCATAGTTAAGAGTTATTCTTTTTATAGTTTTTATATGCTTATCCAGAGAATGCAGGACTGCAACTGGTTACAGACTTGAGTTGAGTGACCTTATATTATTTGATGGACTTATGTTCACTTATATTTTCTTTTGATGCTTAGGGCCATGGTAACATTGCCATTAATTCAGGTGCTAGGGAAATGGCAGCCATACTGGATACAGCTATAATCCAAGCTCTTCTACTTACAGGGCAGTCTTCGTCAGTGTTGGAGTTACTGAAAGGTCTTAACTACTGTGACCTAAAAATATGTGAGGAGATACTTCAGAAGAGCAATCATTATGCTGCTTTATTGGAACTTTATAAGTGCAACTCCATGCACCATGAAGCCCTTAAGCTTCTGCACCAATTAGCTGAAGCATCAAACCGTTCACAAGCTGAGGTTGTGTCAAATTTCAAGCCTGAGGAAATTATTGAGTATCTCAAGGTAAGCCTGTGTTGACTAATATGCACTCTAGAATATAGGTGGTGTGGTAACAAACATTTCGTTCATGTTCACCATCAATGGTTGTGAAAAAGGATATGAGGTTTTATCTTCTATGATTGCAGACAAAAAAAATTCAGGTGTCTTAGCATGAGTGGTTTTAATATTTCTTGATTGATGAGTTAGATTTACGTTCATTTTATGTTGAAGACCTAATGAGTTTTGATGGATGTTTTTCAGCCTTTATGTGGGACAGATCCCATGCTCGTCCTGGAGTCCTCGATGCTTGTTCTTGAAAGCTGCCCAACTCAAACTATTGAGCTCTTTTTATCTGGGAATATTCCAGCAGACTTGGTAAACTCTTATTTGAAGCAGCATGCTCCAAGCATGCAGGGCAGATATCTAGAACTTATGCTTGCTATGAATGAAAATGGGATCTCTGGAAACCTGCAAAATGAGATGGTAGCTGAAATATTTTTGCTCCTTTATTTATTTACATGGGTGTTGGGAATAGTGCTGCTATTTGCTTATCAATTTTCTGCATGGCAGGTACAAATATATCTCTCAGAAGTACTTGATTGGTATGCAGACTTGAGTGCTCAAGAGCAATGGGATGAGAAAGCTTATTCCCCAACAAGGAAGAAGTTATTGTCTGCTTTGGAGAATATTTCAGGATATAAACCAGAGGCTTTGCTAAAACGTCTTCCAGCTGATGCATTATACGAAGAGAGGGCAATTTTGTTGGGAAAGATGAACCAGCACGAGCTGGCTTTATCTCTCTATGTTCATAAGGTAACTTCTGCTTGGATCATTCCATTTACTATTTACAAGTGTTGACCTAAAGTCATTTTATCAAAAATAACAGGGTAAATGTAGCCACCACACAATGGCAAAGTTGAACTGCATATGCATCATTTCTTCAATTAATATTTAGTTGTGTTTCTGCAGATTGCATTTCCTTGATATAATTGTTTGCTTTCTCATTTTTTTTCTTAGCTGTGGAACTTGACAAAAAGTTCTTGTTATCCATACAGCTTCATGTTCCCGAGCTGGCATTGTCCTACTGTGATCAGGTTTATGAGTCCACCGCTCATCAACTGTCTGGAAAATCACCTGGCAATATATACCTCACTCTTCTGCAAATATATCTAAATCCCACAAAGACAATCAAGAACTTTGAAAAGCGAATAACAAGTATAATATCCTCTCAGAGCACAATGAGTCCCAAGGTAAGTTCCGGAACTACAGTTAAAACCAGAGGGCGCACAGCAAGGAAAATTGCTGCAATAGAGGGTGCAGAGGACAAGCGATTCAGTCTTAGTAGTGCTGAAAGTGGCAGGAGTGATGGCGATACAGATGAATTTAGTGAGGAAGGAGGTTCAACCATTATGCTTGATCAGGTTTTTGATCTGTTGAGCAGAAGGTGGGACAGAATTAATGGCGCTCAGGCACTCAAGCTTTTACCAAAGGAAACTAGATTACAGGTATCTATAGGCTACAAATACAAACTACAAAGGACTTGTTTCTATAATGGTATTTACACCATATTCCACGTGTGACTTTACTAGAAAGAGACTTGCCGTGTAGCTCTTTTTAATGATGAGCTTCACTTGCATTAACAATAATTGTATCCTATTGATCTGTCCCTTGCCTTTACTGGAAGTAGACTAAATATGTATCTCTTTTATTTATAAGGAACTTTGTTACTGCAATATATATCTCTTTCGTATTTTATATATCTTCATAAATTTTCTTTGTTCGTGCATACAATATCAACCGCATGTTCTCAAGGTATTTCTTCATCTTTTCTCTGCAGAACTTGATTCCATTTCTTGGACCCCTAGTGAGGAAATCCAGCGAAGCATACAGAAATCTTGCAGTAATCAAGAGCTTGAGGCAGTGTGAGAACCTTCAGGTATTCATTAATGCAGCTGTTCCTTTGATTTGTTTGCTGATCATCAGAAATTTCTAGTACTCTGTGAGGTGATTGACAAAACTTTTTCCATCAGCATTCTAACTTCCGAAACCAATGATTTTGTCAAACAGGTGAAAGATGAGCTGTACAACCAGAGGAAAACAGAAGTGAAGATCACGAGTGACAGTATGTGCTCTCTCTGCAACAAGAAAATTGGAGCTAGCGTCTTTGCAGTTTACCCCAATGGAAAAACACTTGTACACTTTGTTTGCTTTAGGGACTCTCAAAACATGAAAGCTGTTAAAGGCACTGCAAAGAAGCGATGAGCTGGTCAGAAAAAACTACAACTGATTTGAGCTAAAGGAGCTTTGTTAAGGTGGTGTCTCGAGCCTTGTACGAACAACTGCTCGGTCATTGCTACTACAGTGATGCTGAACTGTCTGCATTCCCCAAGTACCGCAAAAACTTTCAGGAAAATAGCATTTGGCGCCACGAAATCTTCCTATGTAGTGTGGATTGAATTTTAAGGCTGGTGTGAGATTCATCTCATGTAATAGTGGTGTTTATTATATTCTTTGATTGATTTGTTGTAAAAATAGCTTAGGAGAAGTGGCTAAGACAATGCATACATCTAGCCGGGTAAGTGGATTCATTGTTTGTTTTTACATCAGGCCATTCTTTGACTTGTCAAATTTTTGGAATGGAGGATTCACGCTGTCATTCTGAAGCTACCTCAAATATTTGAAGTGTTCTGCTACAAAGATATTTGGGCCCTTGCGTGGGGTGAACCAAGCCCAATTATGCTAAGAAATTCGGCCAGAGGTTAGGCCTAATAAACTAGAACTGTTGAATCATACCGAGCCCAAAATCAGGTTCAATTAATCAAAATCCCACAGCTTTGCGGCCCAGACATGTTAAAAGGTTCCCGCCCAAAATCAAGTCCAAAGTTGCTTAAAAAGGATCCTTTTAACCAATGTGGTTCAATTTCCTTGAGATGGACCGCGTTTGACTGAATAACAACCCAGAATTAAGCACAAAGTTGCTTGAAAAGGATCTTTTGATCCAAATATGGGTCAACTTCATTGGAGGTGGGCCTAGTGTCCTAACAATGGTTTGGGCCTACTCGAGGACAAATGGTCCATTCAAAGCTCAATCACCCAAAAAGGGCCGAATTGGACCAACGATCAAATTTCCACCCAAATTTGGGCTGACCAGGCCTGGTATAGTACTTCGCCCAATTACTAGTGGTTCAAATTACGACCTCTGGCCCAATTTCATAGATTTCGGCCGACTTTGAGGTCTGAAAGTCTATTAGTAAGCCCAATCTCTTGGAAATGGGCCTTGCACTAACACTCTTGGCCCAATATGACCCAAAACAATGTTTTATACTGAATTTGAAAGAGAGATTTTAGCAGAAGGGAGAGACTACGCTAGAAGCTGTGATTGTAACGAACAGGAAAGGCAAACGTCGACTTACAAAATACGGTTAGGAAGTGGATTACCAAAGATTGATTTAACTATGCTGCATAATACAATACATTTCTTAGAGATTTCGGCTTCGTGTTTACATCTTGGAAGGCCATCTTTGATCTTTTGAATCGGCTCCGCGGTTCCAGCTCTCTCTCTCTCTCTCTCTCTCTCTCTCTACTGATGCATACATGTGATGCAGATCTGAAGCAGCCATACATGTGATGCAGTATTACGTCCAAAAAATAACAAGTAGAATTTAGAATTTTTCATCGCAGGCAGTATTATTAGTTGGAGATAATACAGGATAAACAAGAGAGACAAAAAAGGTTCTAGCGAAAACGTTTTCCATAATCGCGTATAACGACACGGGCAGCATTACGGCCAGGTGCACCCATCACCCCACCACCTGGATGTGATCCACTCCCACACATGTACAGTCCTCCAATTGGCGTCCTGTAGTTTGACCTGCGAATTCATGACAAAACACATTGTTTAAACTGTCAGGTGAGATCAGAACAATTTTCAATTAAACACTAATTACCATCCTTCGACGGGTCGCATCAGAAAAAGTGAATCCAAACCCATACCACCATGAAATATATTTCCTCCTGTCCAATGCAATTAAGATTATAACTAAAATTAATGAGAAAAGACATTTACTTTTTGCCTGAATAACTAACTGATCTCCCTGGCAAGAAAGCAAGACAAGAAGTTAATGATGCGTGTTCTTGATATACAGTAAATCTTACCTGTGAGACCAAATTCTCTTTCGAGATCCGGTGGCGTTAACATGTCATAACCAATGATCGATGAGCTGAAGCTAGGGGCGAGTTCATCGATCAAGGAAAAGCATCTCTGTGCATAAGCTTCCTAACGACCAGATGAGTTTCCAATGAGAACAGCTTATAATACTTAACAAACATCAATGGAAGTCTCAAACGCTTCACTAATGTGGTACAGAAAATTAGACCACTTTCAGCACATGTGCCAATCTCGAATTCGAAAAGTTGTAACTCACTCTGTATTCAGGATCGTCCCAGCTACCATCAGAAGGATTATAAGGTGTGTATGTCGTAAATAAGCTGATCACATGCTTATCTAGAGCAATATGAACAAATGACAGGATGAACCATAGCTTGTGGAAGGAATTATTAGCTGGAAATAATGCAAATGACAGGATGAAGCCATGACGTCAGGAAGATTATGTTTATTGTACCTGGGGGAGAAATGGTCTTATCCAATGAAGATGGAATTGTCATTTCCATAACAGGTCTTCGTGATGGGAAACCATTAGAAGCATCTTGATAAGCCGAGTTAATCTCCTCCATGCTTAACATGGTCCATGAAACATAACAAAATATTAAAATTAAAAAAAATCAAGCCCTAATATTTCTAGATGAAAGTTAACAAAAAATCGCAATCTCGGGGAGGTATAGCGAACCCTGGACTTATTAATTACTTTTAGCAGTACAACAAGCATCTTTAGAAACAGAATGTTTCAAGATTCCGAAATAAGTTTGACCTAGGAGATCCTTGAATACCTTTCAGAACAAATGTGAATGGTAGCTGTATGATGTGGACCCACCTCAGGTTGATGCAGCTTGAAACCGCAGAACTGTGGCAGCTTACTTACGGCTACATTTATTTTTGTGCTTCCCTGTTCAAGGCATTGGCAAGGCCAAACTAAGGTGCACACATTTTCAGGGCCCCAAAAAAAAGTTAATCCATGTCCAAGCATAGACCGAAAGGAACGTTCAGCTGGAGGAAAGACTTGGTACTAAAAATTTGTTCTATAAATAGCGCGCATAAAGGAAGCTCGCTACATGTTGAAGTTAATCTTACAGAGCTGTAGTCAGAATGCTTGATAGCCCGGAGAAAATCATCAGGAAGAACATTTTGAGGCACCAATTCCTGTGTCAGAAAAGTAGATATTAGTCTTACATTTATCTTTCATCATTTGTATGCTTGTGTGTATTGCATGACATATTTCATTATTCCAAATGCAGTCCATGTTCCTAGCAGTGCTTAACTAACTACAGCAATGCGAAACTTCGTACCATGAATGTCTTATAAGGAGTCGCATTGGACAGAACAACTGAGGCATGCACATGCGTCCCATCAGCTAGAAAAACCTGGAATATCATTACAACGCCAATATGTCAGAAACTTCTGCTAAGCACTTGATTTTTACTGAGTTGCAGAAATAGAAGAAGTGGGCTAACCCCTTCAACAGTGCCAGAGTCTGTAAGCATCAATTCTGAGACCTATCAAAAAGATAACAACTACAAAAAGTTGGATAAACATAAAATTCGGAAAATGCAGATAATAATGGCTGCCAAAGTAAGGGAGTAAGTAGTGAATTCATCAGATGGTTCAGCTAAGATAAATTCAATGAAGTATTTATTATATTCCACCCGAACAAATTGAATATGAAGACTGCAAGCAAAACAACTTGAGTGGCGACTCTAATAACAATTAAACAAGAAATAATAATAGATTTCTGAGACGAAGTAAAATAACTCCTCTAAGAGCAGAGTGTGATAGAGATACCTCTGCATTTGTAACAATATGAACGCCAGCTTCTTTGGCAGCTTCACTTATTGCCAGAGATACCGAACCCATCCCACCTTCAACATGACTATTGAAAGATTTTTAGCATTTATGAGAAAGAACGCTCAACGGACACTAAAGACACAAACATGGAAACACTTATTACCAACATTTAACTAAAGTGAAATGCATCAACCAAGTCGGAAATTTTCACCAACTAAATTGTTAGCATTACGGAAGACATTTGATACTTGCAGTTAAGCAATTGACACTTACGACCACATGTTGCGATCGCCATCGGTCTCACCCATCACGTGATGTAGAAGAACATATCCACCACCAGGCGTGTGAATACCAGCCTGTCAGACCACAATCAAGACATCTAATACACATTCTAGAAGCATAGAAATTAGATGGACAACATTAACAGTAGCAGCCTTAGAGATATGAAAGGCGACACGGCATTTAGTAAATGGAAATGGTTCCAATGAGCATACAAGTCCTTACCGAGCTCCCAGTATTAGCATCTACTGCAAGTGTTGCCTTGAGTACATCTGTCTGGGGCGCAAAAGTAACAGCAAAGAGAGGATTTCAGATGCTAGTTGCGTCAATCAAACTCCCTCTATCTTTCTCAAGTGATTGATAATCAATGAACAAGTACAACAATCACCTCGAACCACTTGTTCAGAAACTTCGATGTTGGAGACAATAGAAGTTCCATGAGTTCCCTGTCATTATATCATGGAAAACATTTTGCTAGCCAGTTAACAGGCGACGTCAATAAGAAATTGAAGAACCTAACATGTTGATTCACTTGTTCAAAGTTTAAAATTCTGGCCGTGGAAATTTGACTATTTCCATCAATCTACACTTACACCGTGCCTTCTTGTCCCAGGGATAGAACGTGTCTTAGGCAACGAGACCAAAAAACGGACCTGTCAAATTTATCCCTCACTCGATCGTAAAAGGACTCCTCTCCATGCAAATTAGTCTCGGGAGTCGAAGAGTCCAAGAGAAAGTCCATGAACTTACAGAACTGTTGCAGCTGCTTTTCGTATCTGCAAAGCAAAAAAGGAAAACGTTCTAATCAATAGATTAGCATGTTAATTAGCACAAACAAGAGTTAAGAAAACACCTGGGATAAGCTTCTGCATCCCGCTTAGAGAATTTCGAGATCTCCGCATAATTCTGTTCGTCGTTCGATCCCAGAAGAAGGTGACGCCCGTCACGACACGGCGTGAAAGAGGAAGCCAGCGGCTTCAGCAACTTCAGTCCATGCCTTTTCAGCTCTAATTCCCTTCCATCCCAAACTCGACATTAACTAATAATAAATCACACCAATATATAAACAAATAAATAAATAACGTACGGGGGAAATATCAATTATTTATATACTTGACGACGGAGGGACGGAGAAGGCCTTGGAGGTAGCTACAGCGAGAGAACTTAAAGCCCGGAATGAGCTCTTCGGTGACGGCTGCACCGCCAATGACGTGGCGCCGTTCCAGCACGGCAACGGATAGGCCGGCGCGAGCCAGGTAGGCGGCGGCTATCAAGCCGTTGTGACCGGCGCCGATTACTATCGCGGCCCATTTCTTGTCCTTGAGCGAGCTGCTGGTGCTAAAGCTCCTTGGCCACATTTTTTTTTTAATTGTTTTGTTTTGGTTAAAAGCCAGTCTTTAGTTTGTCATTGAGGTTTGATTGAATGGAAGCGTAGTGGAGGTGGTGCACAATCATTGTCGTGATGATGGTGGGACCAAAAAAGATGATCAATCATGGCAATTGGCAGCTAGTGAGTTAACAGTGGAAAAGGCGTTTTTATGTTACGTCGTAGGATTCTGGAGTGCGACAGTAAGCAGGACGATGGCTGCTCGGCAGGATTAGTTTTAATTATTGTTTTAAATTTCTTTTTAATTATTTAACTAAAATCAAACATTGTTATTTAAGTGCATCTCAAAGTAAATAAAATCATAATGTTAATACATTAGCTTAATCAATAGTAAAATGCAACATAAAAAGAAATTAGACTTATGAGAAAA
>STGP01003237.1:0-10011 GCA_004918865.1 Caryocar brasiliense | reverse complement strand
TTGTTGTTCCTATATTTGCACTTTACCTTTTCGTGCATGGATTTTAGTTTTTTCCATAGTTTCTTTCTTCTTTAAGGGGGAGTAGGACATTATTTTTTCTTCTAGTATTCCTTTCTTTATTTATTGCATTCAATTTAATATGCATAGACAATAGCCCCCAACGTGAACTAACTGAAACAAAGGAAATTGGTAAGATAGATTTTAGATCTTTAAGAATTTTCTACCACTCCACTGCCATCTAAAATCAAAAGGTTTTGGATGCACTCATTAAGACAAACTAAAGAAACTGAAAGAGTAAATGAAAAATGGAAAAGAATAAACCGATTTTGCTGAGTAGAATACGACTAGTCATGAAGAAGGATGAAGAACAAATGAAAAATGAAAGAGAATAAAACAATTTTGTTAAAAATCATAAAGTATTAGCTTCATGATGAACAGTAGTTATGACTCACTTTTTTTTTTTCCAATTCTTTTATATAGTATTTATAGTAATCAATAAAATATATGCTTTCTCCTTAAAAGCCTAAAAATTTGCTCTATAATTAGTGTTGTCAACTTGGATGTGTAGAATTAGAATATTAATAAAGGATGGAAATAGGATGTAATGCTCATTGTTAGCTAGCTGGTTGTTTCTAGGATAAGGGTGAAACAAATGTCCTTGGCAATATTTTGATTGAAAAAGAAACAAAGGGGCTTAATAAATAATTGTGTTTTTTAGGAAACTTACTTAACAGGATGCTCTGTATGCTCACAATGCTCTTTGTCTATTTTCCAAATGTCCATGGAAGTGCATAACAATGAAGTAATAAGTTTTAGGTGCACATCCCATATTTCTTTGTTTGTGGAAATAAGTGCAAATCAATATGGGTAAAATGTTGATCACTTAACACCCAAGTTTGGCTCTAACCTTTTATGAATGGTCATTGGTTAGTTCAGATTCAGTAATTTAAGGCAAATTTGTTGCGTTTTGATTTTCGTGAAATCTTTATTTTTGGATGTTAATGGTCTTTACTGTATAGTTAATTCTAGTTTTGAATGATGTGATTATGTTACAATAAATTGCTACTCTGTGTAAAATATATCCACTAGATTGCTAATATTAGAAGCCTCTCTTTTATCTTTTTCCTTTGTCCATTTATTGGAATGCTTTTTGTTAAAGAATATTGGTATATTAGGTTATAGTTGTACGAGGGTTACATGTTATATTTAATTATTTTCTACACACGAACTGTTATAATATTCAAAGTATAGATGTCCTACACATTTTATGAATCTAACTGGATTATTACTTGGCCATTATTTTTAAGTCACACATATATATATTATAACATGCCTAAACTTTAAAAGGATATGAATCCCACATCAATTGAGAATGGATAGTGAAGAGCCTTTATAAGCCCAAGTTAGTTATAACTAAAATAATACAAACTTAGACTTTTGGACCTGAGTAGATTAAAAAGCTTGTTAGTCTTATATTGTTTTGGTACATGACTAATTATGAGATATAGACATTACAAATGGTATCAGAGCCATCGAAGGCCACCTCTTAAGTGATGCTTGGGACGAGCCACCTATTGAGCTGGGAGAGTGCAATTGACACACTCACTATTTTATATAACTAATTATTACTTGGTCATTACTTAATATTACTTAGTATTTAGATGGGAGGAAAGAATGTGGTTTCAAAAGAAGTTAAAATGGTATAAAACAAATGAGATGGCATTTTTGTAAATTCATATGATAAAGTGAAAAAAGATCCAAATAGTACTATTAGTTTTAAATCATCTGATTGAAAGAGGATGGATAAAAAGTTATATTTATTGATTGGGGAGCGTTATGGAAAAAAAAAAGTTGAAAGGAAAATATAATTGTCTTTGCATTAAACATCACCAATTTTCTAAATTGTTAAACCATATAGATATTACATATGATTTGGCCACAAATATTGTATTTGCTGTCGGGGATGTTTGGCAATTGTTTTATTAGGTAATAATTAGTAATTAATAATATTTTTTTATATTAGATTTACTAAATTGTACTTTATTTACAACTTTCGTGTTTTATTTTATAGAATGCGGAAATACAAGAATTTCAAAAATTTCAAAAAGCAAGGTCTAACTATGAATTATTAGGCTAAGTTTTCAATAAATCAACAACTATTGGAAATATTCATTATGCATTCATATAATTACCTCTTGATTTTGATGAGAAACGTGGAAAAGACAATGAGCTTACTAACAAAGGCATTCATATAGGCAAAGAAGAAAATATGGGGTTAGGAGTTCAAATGGCAAGTGTGCATTTGATGAATATGTTTCATGTTGTAATCATGTGAAAAAAGAAACAAAAATGGCCAAACCGGATTCATACTTGAAGATGTTCGCATCTTTTTTGAGTGCTAAATTTGAAAAAGATTGAGTTAAAATTGAATTATATAAAGGACAAACTACTAAGGTCGTTAGTCCATTATTTGATCCTTATACAATTGAAGAGTGCATAAATGTTTTAAAAATGATAGGGGATGTTTCTAATGCTTTATATAATAAAGTTTTAGAAAAGTTTACCTCACTGAATTAGAGGAAGATATTCATAAAGATGACAAAAATCAGGAGAAAAGTTTGGTTACAAAGCTTAAAATAAATTAGGATATTAGAAACTTTAACAATGTAGTTATACACATTTGTGGAGTGCATTTATACTTTCTTTTCAAATATTGTCTTGTTTATTAACTTTTATTAGTGATGTAACTAGTTATGTTTTTTGGGAAGAAGTTGGAACTTCACTTTCAATTTATTTAGTAATTATTAGTTGGTTTGGTAAGTTGCTATAAAGTAGCTTTTGCCTAATAGCTTTACTTTGGGTTGATAGCTATAAATTTTGCTGACTATAAGAATGGCTAGTGGCTAAAATTATAAACTGCGTTTGGCAACTAACTTTTGGTTGTAAGTTATAAAATTTTTTTTAAGCAATTGAAATAATTAAAATAAAATATCCAGAAAATTTACCTAAAAATTTCAAAGCTGGTACATTTATTACAAAACAAATATGAATTAATTTTAGTATCGATTTATTAGTTATTCTTTGTTATTTTTTTTCGGTTCTCTTTTTTTTTTGGTTTTTTATTTTAACTATTTTTCATATTTTTTTTCTTTCTGATTTCTTAAAAATTGTTTACCATCCTTCTTGAACAATCTCTCCTCTGTGCTTTCTTTTTCTCTCTTTCGCGTCGCTGGTCTTGTTGGAACAATGAGATTTTGCTAGCGTTCGACCCTTTTTCTTCCCTTTTTCCTTTCTTTTCCCCATTCTTTTCTTGGGTTTTCCTTTTCCTCCCTCTCTCTTTCGACTCAATGTCATCGTCGGCTGTCATCTTCTCACCCCTTCTTTTCTTTTTCTTCCTTTTCTTTTCTCTACCACTTCTCTCATTTCGTAGGGCCTCGATCTTTCTTTCATGTTCTCTTCTTTGCTCTCTCTCTTTATTTTTTAAGTTCGATGGTAAAGACCCTAGATTATTGTTTGTTGAAACCAGTAGATGTAGTGGTAATAATTGAAGGGGACAATAGAAATTACTGTAGGAATTTGAAATTAAAGGTGAATTTGCATATAAAAAAGTCGAAAGTCTCAAATTTGACTCCACAGTCATCTGATATGAGGGCTTTGTTAGGGAGCCTGTAAAGAAAAGATAGAGCAGCAAAGGCAAGGAATTACCAAAATACTTGCCCACAAATTTTTTCCCTCCATAAGTGTGAGAAAAAATGGTTATTTACATGCACCCTAACGGTCCATTGTTAATCCAATTTCCAAATGGCTTTTTACAAATAGTGAACTACCAAAGTTATTAAATTGTGCTAACATGACTTTTGAATCTAAAATGATATATCAAAATTAGTAGCCATTTTCTAAACCAGCCCTATGTTAGCTATCATTGTGGTTATCATGGATGATAATTAGTAGTTTATTAGACTTTAAACTCATGTTTAGATGTTATTTGTTTTGTGCAGATGGATTACCATTTAAACGATTTCACATTAATTGCAAGTAGTAGTTCAATTCAGATGAGGATGATGCATAATGATTTTTATTGCTAAGGAGTATAATGAAACATAAGAGAACATTCGTTGAAAGAATGCCTTGTAAGATATTAAGGTTAAGTGGAAAGAATATATTCTTGAAGTTTTACTAGGAAATCCAACTAAATACTACGAAGGATTTCGAATGAAACCCTAAAAATTTTCTTATAAAAAAGGAGCCAAACTTAACAGTTATAAAGAACGAGTGTGTGAAAACCCTCATTAATCCAATCTCACCAAGTGCAACAACACCTTAGACAAGTGTGTAAATTGATAATATTGCTGATTCATTCGCAATCCCAACTTTTTCAGCTAATTTACACATTGATTGGCTTCTTTAATGACATATTGTGTACATATTTCACATAATTAAAGGTGCAAAAGAATATAAATATCCTGAACCAAACCAAAAGTGCACTCGGGCTAGTTAACTAAAACTACCACCACCTTCAAGGCCAATTTGGAGCCCGATTCGAGTACTACTCTTCTGTAACTGACATTCCAAGCAAAATGCAAGACATACCAAATCCCCTAAAGTTTTGAAATAATAGGACTACAAAATTCCAATTGAATAGAGAAGCGACTCCAAACCCAAATTATCCCAAGCTATACCACTAGCTGCACTCTGCCCAACCCTTACAATTAACTCCGCCATCAGTATTGATCATCATCCATCCCTGATCTGACTGAACCCATTGAGCACGTTGCCTTTTGTGAGTCTTAAAAGCGAGAGGATCAACCTGTACACTCTCCTCAGTAGCCAAAAAAGTACATGCCATCTAAATTTATGGCTCACAAAAGGACAATCCATTCATCAATTGTCCAAAAATCATGAATTTAGAAATTTGTATGATAAGTTGAAAATGATGCACTTATTACAAGATTCTAGAGGTGTAAGCATTGAAAAATGTGTTATAATGAGGTTGCAAATTTTATGTCATTGATTGACTCAAAAAATCATATCTATAACAATTTTAGCATTTATTAGGAATAGTAAGTATGTGGTTTAAGTTAGTAGTTAGGGCATTGGCATTACTAGGCACCAAGTTAATTAAACTCGTAAACAAAGGTTCTGTACAGCCAGAAATTCAGTCTAATCTGAAATAGTTTATTTATTTCAAAGTATGCCTATATATATTTATAAGTATAAATATGTTTAATCCTTTATGTATGCAACTATTTTTTTTTTAAAAAATTTTAAAATATGATTTTATATGTTCTTTAAACAATACACTTAAGGTAGCATGGTCTCCGATGTCAAAACAAAAAATTTTTCATAGTAGAAAGTTTACATTTGTCTAAAAAAATGTGATAGTTGCTTGTTCTCTTGACATTTATTTATATTTGTATATACTAGATAGGAAGAATAGCAAATGACTCTCGTGTGCTCCTTAATGCATTAACAAGATCAAAAAATGGTTTTCCTTTTCCTATTGAAGGTGAGGGATGAAGTCAAATTGGTTCATTGTTATTTGTTTTTATTTCTTTCCTATAATTAAGACAATATTTATTTGCACGTAGATTTTTACTGTGTTGTGAATGCTAGGTATCTAAATGTTCGAAGGTTTTTACTTCCATACCATGGTGAGCAATACCATTTAAATGACATATCCTCTAATTTTCTATAATAAAAAATAAAAATTGACTTGCTACTTATGAATATATTCTCTAAATTTCCTAACAGAAAATAAAACTTGAATATGAAAAAAAAAACTAGAAATAGAAACTAAAAAATTATCTTTGCAGCTAAACACGACCTAACTCTCTTATTTCTGATTTCAATCGGATCATTCCAATACATCTTTGCTTGATTTGGTTGAAACCTTAAATCTTCATCTTATTTGTGTGAAGTTCATTCATAGTGATTCCAAAGTCTTTCATAATCTAAATTGGTAAAATATTTTGCTACAAAATTATTATCAACCAAAATCCTAGAAATTTTATATTTTCAAATATATATGCTAATATAAAGGAGTGTGTTGTGCAAGTGAGGTCCAAGTAAAAATCACCATCAATAAAGAATAATGTTGTCAAACAATCCCTTTGATAACTTATCTTATAATTTTGTGAATCAATAAATGTTTGAACTACAACCAAATAGATCTCCAGGCAAAGAGTTAATTACTTAGACTAGTTTATATTTAAAGGAATATTTTTAAGTTATTCAACAGACTTATTATTGATTTTAATGCCATTGTTGTTTTCTTGATCTTCTTCCACTTTAATGATGTTAAAAGTTTGTTATTCATTTTGGAAAAAAGTTTTAAGGAAATATTCCCTAAGCGTTATAGAATCAAAAATCCTCTCTTTTTCAATTTCTTCTTCGGTTTCTACTTGGTTTGAGTCTTCATTTTCAATCTAACATTTTTAATTTGGACATTTATGGAAGTTGTAAATTTTGTGGACGTGGATTCCAGTTACGATACTTCACAATTGTCCATTCATCTTGATCTTCATTTAGGAGATTTGAAAGTGTTACCTCTAAGGAAATCCATCTAGATGGTTAGACTTTTAAATTTTGTTCTCCTCATGGAGTGTCATACAAAGTTGACGAATGTAACTTTTTGTTCTTTGTTGACTTCTTATATTTCTTCTTTTCACTAATGAATGTAGATCATCCATCAACAATTTTAATTTTGGACTCGAAACTTAACATCCAGTATTTTAACTCATCAGTCACGAGTTCAAATAGTGTTGGACTATTTGGAACTTGAGATTTTGGCATCTCAGGATAAGTATACTTTATAATTACTTCTCCATCAACTATAAATTCTACCAAAACTTACTCCTTTATGTAATTAAAGACCAATTTTCATTGATTTTGTAGAAGATAATGCTCCCAAAACTCGATTCAACAGTGAAAATTCTTTCTTGAAAACTAGATTGGATTAAAAGATTTAAAAGTGATCATAGTACAATCTGTGGTAAATTCTTCACACACATCCAATTTGATTTTATTTTCATTGTTCAAATAAACAAAAAGATCTTTTAGAACAAAATATTTTTCAAAGTATGACTAATTTTTCAATAAAATTTACAATATTTTAGATCATCAATCTATCCAATTTCTTTTGGTCGTTAAAGAGTTAGAGGTCGAATCAACTTTTGTTTAAGAAATAGATCAAAGATTTCAAAAACTTTAGAATCAAAGAATTGATAATTTTTTGCTTCCAATTCTTTTAAACTAGTGTTATTCTTCTTTTAACTTTGAATTATAGAAGGTTTGGATTTTGAATCCTTCTTCAAACATGACTTAGATTTTTGGAAAGAAATCATTAATGGAGTGGTTGTGATGGCCATAAATTCTTTAGCCTTTCTAGATTTTGGATTTTTCTTAGCATTTCTCTAAGGGTATTTCTTTTTATTTAGAAGATAATTTCAATGTCTTTCAATTTGGATTTCCAAACCATGAGCCTTTTTGATGAGTTATTTAAAGGAATGTGGCATATTAACTTGGAAATTATATAAAAGCCCCCAATGCATTCCTTAAATACATATATTAACATAGAATGCCTTACTGATATATTTTCTACAATTGAGTACAAGATTTCTCTAACACTTAATGTAATTAACAATGAGTTCATCTTTTCGTTGTTTTTTTCTTGCAAGTTTTGAAAGACTAACAATCCTTTTAGTGCTGTAAAAGTGAGTAAGGAATTTTTACTCAAGTTGATACCAACTATCAATGGATCCTGTAGATAAATTTTTATACCATTCAAAGCCATAGCCTTTAAGAGAGTGGATAAATTGTTTGATCATAAGGCCTCCAAAGGTTCTAGCATTATTACATGTCTCAATAAAATGAGCAACATATTATTTAGAATCTTGATGGTTGATAGCCAATGGGCATATGCATTTGATCAATCTGAAGACTATATATTTTTGAGTGGATAAGATATAATTATAAAGCATCACCATATTGGGCTTTTATAGAGTCTACAATCATATGTGTTGGATGGAAAGAGAAGAAATGGATAGTTGAATGGTATCACGCAAAAATATTTTACACCACAATCCACTCATGCTGCTCTTGCTTTTGTTGTTCTAGGAATTTAAACTTATATATTTTTTGTTCCAGAAGAATTTTGGGATTTCTTGGTGATTCTTAAGAGGTGGAGGGTTTTGATTCTAAAAATTAAATAAAAACTTTTATATAAAATATTATTCTTATTTTATGAGTTGTGCTAATCTACAATAATAAATATTAGACCCATACTTTTAGAACGATTTAAACTAGGTCTAAATTATGGGGCCTATTTTTAATTAGCTTAAAAAGATTTATTCGGCCGGCTCATGCACACACAAAAAGGAGCTAGTTGTTGGTTGTTGGTTGCTGGTTAAATAGTATTTTTTGCAGAATTTTGTAGGTTTGAGAGTTAAACTTATGAAATAAAATTACTATTAAATATTAAAGTTAAAATAAAGATAATATTAAATTATTTTTTAATTATTAATTAATAAAACTACTTTAAACAAACATTTTATTTTTTAGTTAAATATGATTAATTATATTATGGTATAGTGATGGAATAATTTATTTTTTTAATTATTTACCATGATTACTTACATTTTGTAAATTTTAATTATTGTAATTATTGAATACACCATAAGTAATTTTTGTGTTGTAAAGAAAAAAATGTTATTATAATAATGAAATTACGTATATGTACTTTATAAATTGTTATTAATTATAGTTCATTATAACATTGAAATAAATTACATGTGATTTGTAAATTTTAATTATTAATACTTAATTAAAACATATGCAGTTATTTTTTTAAAATTGTAATTAATTATAAAATTTTAATAACTACTATAACTACTTTAAATTTATTAATAAATACGTGGTTTTTTAACTATTGTCGCAACTTCCAAACTTAAAGTTAATTACATATTTCTTAACAAAATTAACTTCAGCACTTGAATTTCAGAAAAACAAAATAAAGGATACACATCAATTCAACAAATATGTCCGATACAAACCATATGTGGAAGAAGTATGTCCTAACACATAGTGCACAATCACTAATCTGCCTCACCATATTATTGTGCAGCAATGGTTGCTGAAACAGGCTTAATGGATGTGTCATCTATGATATGGAAAAGCAGGAACTGCGACAACTCACCCTGACTCTCGTTGGCCTTATGTCGACTGTATGATAAAGGACATGGTTGGATTCCTTACTCTGTACATACAGTGTAGTTGTGGAGCGCCATTGTTGTTACTGAAATTTTAACTTGTGTGTGTATATCGAGCTGTGGTTTCTTTTGTAAAATAACCCATATGTTCTTCCAAACTCCAAATGTGCTCTTGATGGTGGTGCAGAGAGATGAGTGAAAGTAATTAAAGGTCTCCCTTCTCCTGACTAGTGGTCTGCCCTACTGGAACTCAGACAAGTGGTACCTAGTACTAAGGTAAGGTCGCAGTCACATCGGGTGCTCTGAATGCACGAGAAAATACTTTTATAAAATATTGTAACATATAATATTTCAAATATTGTTAAAAGGAGCCCGTAGAAGATTGTGATAGATTATATAACAATGAGTTACAACTATGTTTCTGTACCTAGTGGTGGATGGGGGAATGCAGTGCTTGTACGATGAGCATAATCTAAGATGTGGGCATCCTGTGCTGATCCTTTTCATCCTACTATGACGTATGTGAATTGCATGTCAAAACTGCAGGTGGCTAGTATATTTGTTGTCGGATATCTGTAACAACCAATGTATCGTGACTTGTCCTGATTAGGAACCTGCATCCGAATGTGCGTTTCGTCAATCGCACCAATTGCATCCTAAAAAATTAGAAATCTAATTTATTGATTGGCCTGAAAATTAGAAATAACAAAAAATTTAATAGCAAATACATAGCAAACATATATAAATGCGCTCCATTTTATACCTTGAAGTAGGGCTAGTACCTACTATCTTCTTGCATCTGAGT
>STGP01003223.1:4226-20891 GCA_004918865.1 Caryocar brasiliense | reverse complement strand
GCCGCATCTCCATCCTCACCAAGCCCAGACCCTCCCTCGCGCCAGCCAATAAAAACAAGGCACGTGGCGGAACCTGGCTCTTCATCACGCACGAGCCCGCAAATCCCGGGACAGTCCTGCCCCTCCTCTTCCCCGAGTCACCCCCGGCCAACTCGGACGAGGTGGTGTTCCGGTTCGAGCCTCTGATCGTTGCCGTCGACTGCGTAGACGTTGTCTGCGCGCAGAAGCTGGTGGCTTTGGCGATTGGATGCGGGTTCAGGGAGTCTGGCATCACGAGTGTGAGCAAGAAGAGGGTGATGGTGGCAATTCGGTGTTCGATAAGAATGGAGGTGCCTTTGGGAGAGAGGGACCGGGTTTTGGTTTCGGAGGACTACGTGAGGTTTCTGGTGGAGGTTGCTAATGAGAAAATGGAAGCTAATAGGAAAAGAAGTGATGGGTTGTTGATAGCTTTGAGAGAGAACGGGTTTTCGCGTGAAAGTTTCAAGGATGGCGGTGATGGTGGTGATGATGATGAGGTTGCTGATGAGCTGGAGAGAGTAGATGGTGATGATCATCATGGTAATTTAATTGGTTTTTTGCAGTTCTGTCTTTTGTCTTCGTTTACTTGATCGCTTGTTTAAGTTTTTGAAGCGCTTGCTTCTATATTGGTGGCATTAGTTTTGCTTCTTGTTTGAGTAGAACTGCCTTGGGGATTTCTTAAAGTATCCAAATTTAAGAAGGAAAATGGACTTTTAACTTGCTATTGTGCACAAATAATCTTTATGTTGCTTCCAGCTATATGATTAACACGATTGATTCGCCAATGGTCTTACAATGAGTGTATCTAAAAAATGCTGTGTCTTTTTCTTGGTACAATGTGGTCTGTAAGTACACTACACTGCCACTCTGCTAAGACGTACGTATGGTGTTCATATCTTTAGATGTATGGGATGATGTTTGTAGTGTAGCACATTGTGTATGGGGGGATAGTCTGAATGTAGCTTTTATTTGATTGCAGGAGACCTTTCCTTTTAATGTGACTGCAAAGTTTGAGTCTTTGAATCATTGGCAGGACTGCTGGAAGCTCCTGGTTGCAGTCTATCGATTTTTAAGATGGTAATTGTTGGTGAACCTATGGAAAAGCTTTTCCTTTGGGGTCACTCTGCTTGTGCATTGGATCACACAAATGGTAATTATGTTCTTGTGTTTGGTGGTTTTGGAGGCATGGGAAGACATGCAAGAAGAAATGATGCTTTTCTGCTTGATCCTTTAAGTGGCAAATTAAAAGTAATTGATGTTGAGAATGCACCACCTCCACGCTTGGGTCATACATCTTCTTTGGTTGGTAACTTTGTCTATGTTATTGGAGGCCGGGCGGATCCTTTGAACATCCTGAATGATGTATGGGTACTAGATGTTGTTAAAAAGCAATGGAGGGTACTGGAATGTACTGGAAGTTTATTCTCTCCGAGGTGATTCCATGAGACATTTATGTTCCACTTCTTACTTTTCTTTTAAACCTCTTTGTGTTGCATTTATGTTCATCTCAGAACTATTACAAAATAATAATAATAATAAGGGATGCACTAAATGTCAAAGTGAAAAATAAAGGTGAGGCTAGCTCAGTTGGTCCTAGCGTAGTTTGGCAAAGTGCCCCACCTAGGTTCAAGTCCTTCTTCCCCCAATATTGTACCCTTGTAATACTAAGTACCCCCAATCTATTTTTTTTTTTTTTTTAAAAAAAAGGTGAAAAACAAAGGCATGTTTGCTTCTGTAAAATTTCCAGTCTTTTCACTTGCCTTCATCAAGCTGGAGGTGTTTTTTTTTAAAGTTATTCTTCTGGCTATGTTGTCCAATCTGGGGTAACTCTCGACCCCCACAATTTTTTTCCTCCTTGGTGTTTGAGTGTGAAATGAATTTGTTTTGAATCTTCTGTGCTTGTACACAGGCATCGGCATGCAGCAGCAGTTGTTGGCTCAAGCATATATGTTTTTGGTGGACTTAACAATGAGACAATCTCTTCGTCCTTGCATATCCTTAACACTGAAAAACTGCAATGGGAATTGGTATTGGCTGGTGGAGAACAGCCGTGTGCCCGTCATTCTCATTCAATGGTGGCATATGGATCTAAGTTATTCATGTTTGGGGGGTATAATGGAGAGAAAGCTCTTGATGATTTATACAGTTTTGATGTTCAAACATGCAGATGGAGAAAAGAAAATACATCTGGTAGAAGTCCACATGCAAGATTCTCACACACCATGTTTGTCTACAACAATTTCCTTGGAGTTGTTGGAGGTTGCCCCATCAGGCAACATTTCCAGGAGTTGGCATTGCTTGATCTGCAACTCTACAAATGGAAGCATGTGACACTTGACTATATCGGCAAAGAATTGCTTGTGCGTAGTACAGCTAATATTGTTGGTGATCATCTAATTTTGCTTGGAGGTGGGGCAGCTTGCTATGCATTTGGAACGAAGTTCAGCGAACCACTGAAAATCAAATTGTTTCCTTTGATGTCTTTAAAAGACCAAGCCATGCCTTCAGAAATTGGAAAAAAGCATGTTCCTGATATGATTGGTGGAGGACGAAAGAATGCCGATATCCAAGTTCCTCAAATCGGAGTAGCAGAAATACCTACTCAAAGTTCTGAATTAAATATTGATGCTGAGAATTATCAGCCTCAAAAGGTTCTACAACTTGGAAGGAAACATGCAAAATCAGGAAAGGACATATTGAAAAAATTTGGTTGGTTAGATCCTGGGAGAAAGGCTTACTCACAGGAGGATGGATTGCATATTTGCTTCCCAGTCACTGGAAAGTTCTGTTCTGTGTTTCTGGAAAATCAGCATCTGTATGAAGATGTGTGTGAAGGACAGACTAATATTCATATATCCAAAGCATTTACAGGAGAAGGGTTGTTGTTAAATCAGGGCACGTGTTTGACAGCCTTGAATCTCCTAAGGAAATATGGTGCAAATTTGCTGGAAGATGAGGTTGTTGAAGTCAGAAGAACTGTCAAGTCTCCCTTGCAAACAATGAAGGAATTTGTAGCCTCTTTGATTAAACATAAAGGCTTATCAACAGAACTTTTAGAGCAGTTACCTACTAGGTTAGTGCTTTGGAATTTTTTTTTTCTTTTGTGTGTGACACAATCTTTACTTAGAATTCTGCTTTCTCAGATAGTTGCTCTAGTTGATTGATGGTTTTGTAGTTTTTTTCCAAAGATGCAATTCTCATATACTGTGTTGGGATTTAGACTGACAGCTTTTATCTACCATCAGATGGGAGCGCCTTGGGGATATTGTTGTGCTTCCCGTAACATCCTTCAAGGATCAAGTATGGGACTCAATTGGGGAAGATCTTTGGCCTACCATTGCCAGATTACTTAATTGCCGTCGCCTTGCTCGCCAGGTTAGCCACATGATGAATTATCTTTGAGTGCCATGTTGTTCTTTCAACCAACAGGCTACTTAGCCTTGGTCATTGGGTGTTTGAGAAAAGTTGATTGATGCTGAGTGTAGATGTATCATGAATTACACTTCCGGTGGTCAAACATCTCAAAACATGCGAGAATAATAAGTTGACAGTAACATGACGTTACTTCCTCTGTGTGTGTGTGTGTGTGTGTGTGTGTGTGTGTGTGTGTGTGGAGGTGATGTTAGGGTTCATCTCTTTATTTGCAATACCCAACCTTATTACACGTTCTTTATCATCCACTTTGCAAAAATACGGAGGGGTCATGGAGCGTTTGATGAAAAGGTTTGTTATGCTTACAAAGTCAATTGCACTTTAAAAAAGTCTTTTATTCATTAATGGACGGATGAAATTTTAGGGCCGAATTGCACCAACTGGAACAAGGGACAGTACTCTGGAAATTCTGGTGGGAGAAGATGGCTGGGTAGAGCATCGAGAACATGGAATTCTATATTCTTTTGATGCAACCAGGTGCATGTTCTCGTGGGGTAATCTGTCCGAAAAGCTTCGCATGGGAAATCTGGATTGTGAACATGAGATTATTGTGGATTTATTTGCTGGAATTGGATATTTTGTGTTGCCATTCCTCATTAGGTATGCTATTATGTATATTATGTTGGCTTAGTTCTTTTCTCTTTCTTGATAATAGTGCTGATTAGTCCTACATTTCGATTGTTAAGCTCATTTTTCACAATTTACCTTTGTTTGTAATCCATGTGTTTTGAATGGTCGCCTAGGGCAAAAGCAAAACTTGTTTATGCTTGTGAATGGAATCCTAATGCTATTGAGGCACTCAAGCGAAATCTTGATGCAAATTCTGTCTCTGATCGGTGTATTGTACTTGAGGGAGACAATCGAATTACGGCACCTAAAGTATGTTTTTCAAAATTCTTTTATGTGTTAGTGTGGGCCAAAAACATTTGGCCTTAAAAGTATGTGGATTAATGGGAAGAAGATTATGCTGTAATTTGTTCTGTTTGATTGCTTTGTTACAGGGAGTTGCTGATCGAGTTTGTCTCGGTCTTCTTCCGACAAGTGAGGAGAGTTGGGTCACTGCTGTTAGGGCACTAAGGTGATTACATCTTACACTGTTCACCTCAGTAATCTTGATGTGAAAATCTATTGGCTTGAAATTTTAATCGCCCAAAATGTGTTGGCATCCTAGAAATCGAAGCTACTTAAGACATGAAAACTGTTATCTGTATGTATTTTATCTGGTGGCACTGATGTTGCAGGAGTGATGGTGGGATGTTACATGTACATGCGAATGTGAAGGACTCAGAGGAGGATCTGTGGACTAAACATGTTTTAAGGGCAATAGATGAAATTGCTAAATCAGAAGGTATAATCTTCTTGACTTTTGGTAATGCATGGGCAGATTACATTTTTCTGATCTTATGCACTTGAAATTGGACTTGTTTGCAGGTAATTGTTGGGAGGTCTCAATAGAACATGTGGAGAGAGTAAAATGGTATGCGCCACACATCCGCCATCTTGTTGCAGATGTGAGATGCAGAAATATTCTCAGATGATTGCTGGAGACATTTTTCTTATTCTGGGTCCTAGTGGTAAGCAGTTTGATTTATGTCATGCATCAAGCCCCAGGATTATCTGCCAGTTGTTTACATTGTCACGGATAGATATCATATTCGAAGGCCATGATTTTAAAGGACTCCTGAACATGCTGTGGGTGATGAAGTAGAGGATCGCTGAATATCAACATCTCAATACATGTCAAGGATGAAATAATGAATTTGTTGCTAATGTGCTGGTTTTCCAATGTGAATGTTTGAGAAAAGCCTAATCCAGGATAGGGCACGTATGGCCCGTGTAGCAACGAATCATTGATGCTGCATCCTTGGCGTCATCATCATGATAGCTTTTGTGGGAACAAACATTAACTTTGCTAAGAAGTTGATGACATCCTCCTCTCAATGAGGGCTGGCATACTAAAATTGTTTGTAATGTTTGTGCAAGGTGTTGGTTATGTTCTCACCATGCCATCCTGGTGATTATATGGATTATAAAAGAAGTATAATGAAACCGGACTTTCTGATGAAATGTTAAGAAGCATGCTTGTGAAGAATCTCCGCTCTCTCAAAATTGTAATGCGCTAGAAATGAAGGTTTTATAATGGCTGCATTGTCATTGCAAAGGGATCAGTCCACGTATTGGCGGTCCTTATCATACAACCCCCAGTTGAATGTATTACAGGTTTCAACAAAAGGGTCTTTTAAGACGAACTTGCAGCATCAAAGACGCCCTTATGTTTTTTTTTGTTACTTGTTTTCATTTTCCTTTATGCGAGGGTAAGAGTAAATAACTGAGCTCATTTAGTGGAATATGGCACCAACAGCACGTGCACTCCACCGTTATACCAATGAATAGAATGAAGATGCCACTAGTTTATGGTATGGCTCATAAAACTTGTTGCACTTTCATAGATCTGCAGGCAAATGTTGATAGTCAAAAACTATGATCTCGTCTAAGGCTAACCATCTAACCAAAGGTGATTCAGATGTAACCATGGAGATGGGACCAAGAGGACTCTCCTAGACCCTGGTTATCGTTGAGTTTGTCGGGACTCGTAATTATCACATCCAGGATGCTCCTAAAAGTTAAAAGAGTGGTGCTGCCATTTATCCTTTAACTTGGCGTCCTACTATCTTTTTCTCTCTGTAATTGCTCGCATATGCACTTGAATTTAGGGTGGTCCTGCTTATTACTGCACTGAAAAAGCGGGAAAGGTACAGGGAGATAGTAGTCAGTTACTCTCTGCTTACAGAAAAAGGTTGAAAAAGGTTAAATCCAATTAACAAACAACAATACCAAAAAGAAGACAGTTGTTTTTGTTTACACAGTGGAATAATTATAGAAAGATTCAAACTCAATATCTTTACAAGTAAAGTGACAAGTTCTTTATAAAAGGAATACAGCTAGCTACTGTGTAAGAAAGAAAGAAAGGGCAATAACGAGATAATCAATAGCCATTGAAAAAAGAACTCCTGTCCTAACCAGGCACGATTTCCTATCATGCAAGTTAAGATTTTGTTAGGTTCTAATAAAGTATCGACTATGGATTTCCTTCCGCCATTTTTTGTATTTTCGGCTCTCCGCCTCCTCTATTCTTCAGTTTTCTGTGGGGATAAGATAAAATATGTCTCATGCACTGTACTGCAAGATTTACCTACTTGTCCTGTCATTAGTCTTCTTCTAAAGAAATTATGAACCAGCAAGTCACTTCCACGATGCAAATTAGTATGCAAATCTAATATTAAAATCTACAATCGTTTTTAAGCAAACTAATTAAGAGAATGCTGCTCTGAAATTCTTGTTTTCTTTTTCCTTTTTCTTAAGATGAAGCCCTGAAATTCTGAATTAGGCAAGTGAATGCCCTTTATGATTTGTCTTTCGTCATGTCTTCATTGACTTCATTTCTTTAGCGAGGAAGTTGGCATTGAGCATTGAAGTTGAAACAAGAAGCAACTAGTTGACGATGCACATGCCCGTGTAATTGAGTTTCTTGACTAGTAGTACTGTATGACTTTAATTATCGGACTGATTAACCACTATAAATTTGTTCATTGCTTGCAACTCGGTCAATGTGTTGAAATTTTGCACCCTTTATCTCGAGATCCCAACATGAAAAAGAATGCAACAAGAAAGACTCGGAAATCACAATTCTTGAGACTTTGGAACCATCCTGTAGAAGGGCCAACTATCTATCAGCGGTCAGAAAGTACCATATTGGGGATATTTTGGGACGTTACAAGGCTGCCTACAACAATTTAATGAAAAGTTACGTTAAGGTAAGTCGTAGAATCAAGCTCATACTCTTGCGACAAGCCCCTAACTCAAAGCATTGGAGCAATCACAGCTGACAAAAAAAAGAGTTCCAAATGATCACTTCTTTTCTTTTCATTATTTAAGAAGCAACCAAGAGAAGGTGTCTGAAAGAAAAAGAAAATAGAAAAAATGGGTGCCAAAGCTCTCTTCTTGTTTGCTTTGCTATGCTTCTCAGCTATGTCTTTCAGGCCAGCTTCTGCGCAAAATGAGAATGACCCAGGTCTTACTATGAACTTTTACAAGGATACATGTCCTCAGGCGGAGGACATTATCAGAGACCAAGTTAAACTTCTCTACAAGAGACACAAGAACACTGCATTTTCTTGGCTAAGAAACATCTTCCATGACTGTGCTGTTCAGGTAAATTTTTTTTATCCTTTGTCACTCTCTTTTTTGCTTTTGTTGATCGTTTTATGGTTTTTGCTATGACTAGTTTTTGGTTTGCTTGCATTGTGGTTTATTATTAAAGTCATGTGATGCTTCACTGCTGCTGGACTCAACTAGAAGGACCCTGTCTGAGAAGGAGACAGACAGGAGCTTTGGCCTGAGGAATTTCAGATACGTCGAGATAATAAAAGAAGCTGTGGAGAGAGAATGTCCTGGTGTTGTTTCCTGTGCTGATATTCTTGTTCTCTCTGCTAGAGATGGCATTGTTGCGGTACTTTCCCTTCTATGACTTCTGCCTTCATTGTACTTATGTTAATAGTAGATCAGGAAGTGTCAGCAAGATTCTAATTTAGGCCTGTCTGACAGATTTTTCTCTGGATCCTATCATATTTAATTTTGGACATAATCAAGCTTTTGCTACTTATGAAATCGTGTGTGTGCACTAATGAGTTTCTGACTTTTTGAAGCTTGGAAATGGCAGAGCTGCTCTGTTTCTAATTTCTCTTAGGAATCTAAGATTTTAAGGCTTTGATGTCTTTGCAGTTAGGAGGTCCTTACATCCCTCTCAAAACAGGAAGAAGAGATGGCAGGAGGAGCAGAGCTGATGTGGTTGAGCAATACCTCCCAGACCACAATGAGAGCATTTCTGTTGTTCTTGATAGGTTTGCTTCCATGGGAATTAACACTCCTGGAGTTGTTGCCTTACTAGGTACAACATAAACACATGTAAAACACCAACTGTCTTAATTTAGAAAATGATGCGCGAGTGCACAGCACATACGAAATGTCTGAGAATTGAATTTAGATTGACAACCTAAGTTCGATTTGCTTGAATTGGTGCATACTGTGTGCTTGTGTTTTTATTTTCGTTCAGATTTGTGCGCATTGTGCACTTGTGCTTATGCCATTTGTAGTTGGTGATAATTTTGTTTATCTCTGTGATGCAGGAGCTCACAGTGTGGGAAGAACCCACTGTGTGAAGCTGGTGCACCGTTTGTACCCAGAAGTGGACCCAGTGCTGAACCCTGATCATGTTGAGCACATGCTTCACAAGTGCCCTGATGCAATCCCAGACCCAAAAGCTGTCCAATATGTGAGGAACGACCGTGGCACACCAAAGGTTCTAGACAACAACTACTACAGAAATATACTGGACAACAAGGGCTTGTTGATCGTGGATCACCAACTAGCCACTGACAAGAGGACTAAACCTTATGTCGAGAAAATGGCCAAGAGCCAGGACTACTTCTTTAAGGAGTTTTCGAGGGCTATCATCATTCTGTCTGAGAACAACCCACTCACTGGCACCAAAGGTGAGATCAGAAAGCAGTGCAATCGGGCCAATAAGCACCAGTAGAGAAAAGCTGTAAGCTTTAACTCTTCTTCTTTGTTGAAGAGTGTGAGAATTGAATAAGAAGATGGTTTTTTTCTAGGTGGGGCTTGCTTTGGAAATGTTTTCTTCTTAGTGCTCGCAAGAGTGTGGTTATGCTATGCAAGATTCTAGCGTAGGTTTACTTTCTAATGTTGATGTTTGGAACTTAATAAATGTTGCCTATGGGCTTGGGATGAAGTTGGGGAGATGTATGAATAGCTGGTTGAAGGTGGTGTTGGTCTATGATGCATGGATCACAGTGATGATAAGTTATTGATGGTTCATGCCTTAAAAAGCTCATCCCATGACGACCGTTATCATGTTCATTTCTTACTCTTTGCAATTCAATGGAAAAGGATTCCTTTCAATTAGAGGATAAGATGTCAAATATAAGGGCATCATCCAAAAGTTGCTAGAGGACTTCAAGAGAAAATTGACGAATAAAAAACAATGACAAGAAAAATAAAGATGAGGTAGATGGGATTCCCTTATCTAGGCAAGCAGTATAAAGCTAAATGAAATTTGTCCACTTTGGTTGGTATAATTGTGTAGTTGGGACAAAGGTATTGTAAAGAGATGTGGGTCTTGTAAGGGTACTTAAGCAAAATGTTAGTGGGGTTGGAATGATGCCTTGGGCATTTGTTTTATGTTCTTTAGTTTGGCTTGTAGATGATTAAAGACAATAGGTATCAATTGCCTGAGGTTTTCAGAAAGTTAAATGAAGGTACGGAAATGTGAGCTTGAACACTTGAGAAAAGAGCATTAATTAAAATCTACAAGCAAGAGAACCACAATTTGTTTCATTATTCCACTAAACACAAATTATTATTGCACCGTTAAGGCTACAATTGTACTGCTTTCTGTCTTTGTAGAATTTAGTCCATGAACTTCGCATCACGATTTCAATAACCAAGAAAAGAGATATGAATGGATGTCGCTTTTGATTGATTATTGGATCAACAATGCAAAAATTTGAAGCCCTCAGAATCATATTTCTCTATCATAATATTGACTTGGAAGTTACATGGCAGAAGAACAGGAGAGGTCAAAAAGAACATTACGTTTTTGCATCTTTTTTAGCCAAAATTATTTGCCACTGGTGATAATTTATGTCAGAATTGGTGTATTTAGCTACTGGTTCGTTTATTTGATTGGCAATGCTTCATTTGGTTCTGTACTGCTTGAACTGCTACCAGAGTCACTAGCAGCTTCCTCCAAGGCCACATTACTCTTCCCTTTCCTCTCTGCCATTTTAGGAATCAAAAAACTGCAAGAAGGATGGCTGTAATAAGGCTGAGGAGGATGCATGGAGATATAGTTTGGAGTGGGTGGAAAAGACTGGTAACCATGAGTAGAGGCATAAGGACTAGGAGCGATTAATGCATTTGGTGCAGCAGACCAATATATCATGGGCATAAAATTGTTTGCTGGCTGTGGAGGGAACATTTGATATGGGGTTTGATTATGGTAAGTGACGTTAGTACTTGAAATGTTGACCACTTGGTTTGCAGCGTTTGGCGTATCTACTGGAGTTTGAGATGGTGTGGACTGGAATGCTGCCATTGCTTGAGCTTGAACGGAGGGAAAGCCCATAAGACCAAACTGAGTGGCAGGTGCAGAGTTCAATACTGCAGATTGATGGTTTGAGGATTTTGCTAAAGTAGGAGGCTTGTTTATGGAGTTTGCTTGTCTTTTGCCTTTCGAGTTTACTGAAGTTGTCTTACCAGTCAACTTCTCAGAACCTGATTTGCCCTGCTAAAGGAGAGCAATAAAGTTGCAGAACTTAAGTCAGTTTAACATAAGACCGCTAGAGAAGGCTTACAAGAAATAATAATTTGCCAAACATTGTACCTTGTATGTGCCTATTATGATTTTTTTCAGAAATTGGTAACAACAGCATATAATTTTTTGACTTATAACATCTTTTTTTTTTTTCAACTGGTACGAAGCCAGTTTGATGATCAAAACTCCAACCATTAAAGAGAAATTAATCTGACAGTTGTTGTTTTATTTTGATGAATAATTAGCCAGCTAAATGAGAGTCGCTGGAAATGTAATTTAGAGGTTCTGGTCTTACAGCATCGCAAGTTACTTGATGTGGAAGAAACAACTCCTCCCCTTCGGCATCCTCATCAGTCCTGCAGGAAGTTAGAAATGTGTGCATTAGGACTGGAAGTTTAATGTGTAGACAACCTTCTACAGGCAATTCTAACTGATCAGAGAAGATTTTGTCTTTTGAAAATCTTAAGGATAATACAAAAAATGAAACACTCTACAAATACAATGCATAAGATGCTTCACATCAGAAACTTCAAAAATTCACTACTAGGCTGGCTGTTAGTCCTATATTCCATTCTAAAAAATGCATGTGCTCCACTTTCAGATACTAGCACTAAACCTGTGACATTCTGCGTCAAGGCCAAGTTGTTGTTTTCATGGCATAGGCATTTACTAACCCTACTCCATTAAGGAATCTGATATCATTGCTATCTTTTTACCTGTAATATTTCTGCAGCAAGTCCAAGTTTCTATATTTTGTTTCCCTTCGGACCAGGTCAACAGGATATCCAGCCATGAACAGAAGTGTAATTCCCAGGGCCTTGAAGAAGAAGCTTCCACTGCGGATATGGACTAGCATCACCATCCGACACATAACTGGCCCGAAAGACTTCAGCTTGTTTCTTCCCATCCGCTGCCTGACATACCTGGAAAATTTCATCCCACAGACATACTGAGATTGTGCCACAGAAGAGGCTTCTCAAGCTTTTTTTTTTTGGTTCCATTGTGGGTTATACAATGGAAGGTAGCCCTTTCCAACCCTAAACCCCACCCATCCCGTAAATCTCTACAAATGAGGAGACAGTCAGGATTCGAATCCTTTACTTCTCACTCCGTGATACCGACCAGGGATTAAATGCCACCAGACAAATGATTAATATAATGAATGTAATAATTTGGCCTGTTTATAAGCACTTACTCATTTTGTGGTAGATTTCTTGTCCTTCCACCATACTTGATACAGAGAAATAAGCATGATGGACAGCTAGGATCGGACGGTCGCATAGCCTTCTCCTCTTCAAGTATCTGAACAGGACATAATGTTGGAATCTGCCTATTTGGATAAAAGATTTTCCTCCGGACACCCGGATTCTCATACAGCACATGCTCCTGTTGACAGGAGTTAAATTTGCCTTAATTCTTTCCAGTGCCAACATTAAAGCAGAACAGACAAAGTAGAGAGAAAACTAAATCAGAGTGGAGAAGTGTGCATAATCAAACTACAGGAAAAAGTGGAAATTCATGTTTATGGCAAGTTAAGGTGAAGAACAAGAACACCACAGTGCGGTCAAGCTGCTAAAGAAACTACTAGATTTCCATCTCAGGCACTCTGATTTAGTTATATTGAGGGGAAAAACTGAGAAGTTGTATAAAGAAAGTTACTTACACCTGGATCTTCCGGAGAAACGTATGGCTCCCCTTTTCTGAGAATACAGAAATGATTGAAGTCTAACTCATACATATCATCGCATCCATGCCTTATGCCAAGAGATGCAAAGACAATTATTTTCCTTATGGTGTGAGATTGAGCATTTTTCATTGAGAGGGTTTCAGACTCTAGTATCCTCTTCACTTCCTTGGGACAGAAAGCCACCTTTGGAGGCTTCCTAACATATGATACACTTCCAAGACCAGCCTCATTCTTAGGAACAGGATCGTCCGCAGTTGTCTTTCGACATCCGATGTTTTTAGTCTCGTTCATCTCAAGTTTCGTGCTTTGAGTTGTTTCAGCCAAGAAACTTCCCAAAAATTGTAAGTTTATTCCCTCATCAACACCAACTTGATGAAGATGAATTTCATTCGCACAAGTCTCTCTACTTTTATGATCAATGCTAGTATCAGCTTCTTCAAAATCTTCTTCTTCATCACTATCATCTGTATGATCGCACTCCACAGCAAAGTCATCATCTTTCATTTTATCAATATGCAAAAACTGAGTCTCATCAATGCTCATCCAATTTACTAACTGGTCTTCTGCACACACATTTGCAACGTTTCCACCTTCTTTTCCTTCATGCATCGGATCTATTCTCTGTTTTTTGAACTTTTTAAGGCTTCTTTGTGGACTAAGATTACTGCCCTGTGAGACAACATAAGATGGCTGTTATGATTGGCCTTACTTGAGCTGAAACAAATCAAACAGCAGATTAGCAAGGTCCAAAGAAGGCCAAAATTCCTTAGGCAAAGCAAAGAATCTTGTAAACAATATAATCATGTGAATATTGTAAATCCACAATTACTACCACCAGCAAGCCTAATAAATTGTTGATCATTGGTTAAGCAGATAAGCATTAGCAGAGTTTTTCCTGAAAACATTTTGCATCAGTAAAATTGTTTCCATGGAAGACCAATGGATCATGATCAGAAACATGTTGAACAACAAGAAAGATTGAGCAAGAAACATAAATGTTATGAGCTATCAAACTTCTTATAGCAAGTAGAAAATACCCAACACAAGATATATATATATATACTATAACTAGTAGAATCTCATAAATGAGATCAACATGATTAGAATATGAAGCATCAGAGACAATCAAAAGGGAAAGAAACCAAGAAAACAGTAGAAAGAGGAAAGAAAATGAACATGAAATCATGATCATACTCGTTGCCCATGTTTGAGAATAGATTCTTTATGTAGTTCTTGTATTTGAGCCTCAAGTATTGATATTCTCTCCGAAAGCTCTCTATTCTTCTCTCTTTCTCTCTGCAACTCTACTGATATCTCTGCAATAACCTTGACAGCACTCTCTCCTTTCACTTCTTGCTCTATACCACACAATGCAGAAGAGGCATTCACCAGGCTAGCACAGGGCTGGAGCTCCACCATTGATAGATTAAGACTATGTATGCAATCCTACTTCAAAGCCTTCTTTCACGTCAAAATACATCTAAAGAGTTGTTTTCCAAGATCAAGAATCTATAAGAAACGAACATTTTAAAGCAAAACTAGAAAAGTTGGGTCAATTCAAGTGCTTCATTTCTAAAGCAAAACTTCACCAACACTCTTACATTGATTGTGGGCACATGAAAATGTCAAAGCTGGTGGACATGAAACAGGAGAAGTCTTTTGAAGGACTAAATAAGAGGGTATATAGTTAATGAGTTGAAGTGAGTTTCTTTCTGGTTTTCGTTCTGTAAAAGCAGAAGAGAGCGGCGAAGAGTGAGGCATGCAACACCACGTGCATTGATGGTGTTTAAGAGTGTAATTTCGCTGACCACTCTCTTCTTAGATGGTCCATATAAGTTCAAGTTCCTTTTTGTTTCCTAGTCTTTAATACAGACAGCCATCTGTTGTTTATTGGAAACAACTGTCTTATGTATGTAGGTGGTGTGTCTGTGCCCCATTTTCAAAGCAAAGCTAGGAGCATCCGAGGCACAATTACAATTATAACTTACCTAGCTAATTCCGCATAAGACAAACAAAATATAGTCGGAGAATGCAGATGTTTACCTTATTCCTAATCCATTGTCTTGATATAAGAATATTTGGACCTGAGTTGTTCCAACTATTTCTGTACCCTTTATTACAACTAGAAACCCGGGTTAAGAAATATGCCCCAATTATCAAACAATGAATGCAATATTTGGTTACGGGAATTGTGGTTCCTTGGAAAATGACATGATCATGGAAAGATTAGATATTTGCAGTCCTGTCTTGGCTAACGAGTCCATGACCATTTTCCCAGAAATAAAGATATTGTGTGCACACGTGCACCATAATATGATATGGCTAGTGGGTTACATTATCTATACAAAAACCAGCCTCACGTGGAAATGTTACTTAAACGGTTGTCTCTAATGCTGCAACTTTGTCAGGGGAATATGAACCTACAACCTTGGATACCCTTCTTCTGATATTAAAATTATGACCAGCCAGCCAGCCATAAGTTCTGTCCATTAATTATTTGTTACATTGGTTTACAGATCAACCCTCTTTTTAATCATAGATTAAGAAACAAGAGTTAAAGCACGCTAGTCTAATGATTTTAAAGGCTGCCACCCTGACTCACAGCCTTAATTCGCCATCTTTGGTTTCTGCCAAAAAAAAACCAAATGTGCTGGTGAGAGTGGAAGAAGTCCTGTCTTTGATACTGCAAGTGGGATGTGTAAGATACACATTTTGCTCGTCTGGTGAAGTGAGCTTGGTGATACATAACATAATCAATAGCATTGATTTGCTTCACATGATGTCTTCTGATCATGTGCTCGTGGTATTCAGGCGGCAGAATAGTGTTATAATGACAATCAACTTACTAGAATGACCCAAGCGTGAGACCAACACGCAACAACACATACCCAAAAAATAGAAAACCCAGAAATCAAGTCCTGAACTCAAGGAAAGTATTCTTTCAACTTCTGTGACAAAAGATGTCATTATTGTTTCCTATAGATAACAAGCTTATTTTAATAGTTTCTCGCTGAACATGTTAGCCAGCAAACAAAAATTACACACCTGAGCATCTATATTAGGTGATCCACATGAAACTGAAATTCTTGCCCGGCATTGCTTATTTTACACTCCTAAGTAAAGGCCTGCTAGACTTCGCTGTATGCATGGCATTAAACCTCCCTTAGATGAATCAAAAAGGAGAATTTCACGGACTGAGATAATAAAGATGCTGCTAAAGAACTAAAGTCAGCTTGTACTATCAATTCATGCCACAGAATGGGAAGCCGAGAAGAGATTCCTTTAGCCTCAATTACAGCAAAAACACCCTGCATTTGGGAAGCAAAAAAAGGAGTGGTTCTAATCTTCCCACATGAGATCAAAGATTGAAATGTGTTAATCCATGGAAGAAAATCTGATAAGATTGCTTTCATAGTTGGTTCACGTGTGCCACTGGCATTGCAAAAGTAAGGAGAATAATTGAAAATTAATAGGTCCTGGAAGAGAAAAGGTAGCTCAGAAATCCGAAGAAAATTTTCCCTCTCAACTCATTCATCATCCATAACAATGGTTATAATAAGATTATTCGATCAATACATAAAAAAAAAAAATCGGGTCAAAGTGAAAGCTGAATAATCAAGAAACTAGATATACACATGCATTATAATGCAAATCCAAGCATTCCAAATTTGTGCTCAACCTGTCCATCTTAGAACGCTAAATGAAACATGGACAGTTTCATACTTCATACCTCGTAGTAAATTCTCTTATTCTTCTAATCACTCATTCCATAATAATTTGAGCACTCAAGTTTGAAGTTAAAAGAGCTTTCCTGCATTTTGCATTCCACTTCTCATCATTGTGCAGAATTCTTCATAGTTGATTCTTCCGTCCTATTCATTCAAAAGGTGTTGGAAAGAAAAACTATCTAGAAAAAGTTATCAAAAAGTCTGAATTAGAAAACACTTACATTGTCTGTATCTACTTCGGACATTATTTCTTTAATGGTGGCTCCATCACACATTCCATAATCCTTCATGGCGAAATCTAATTCATCCCTTGTTATATATCTGTCATTTTATTACTAACGATCAAGTTTGCTTAAATTACACCTCATAGCTCAGCAAAATGCTGCAAACATCTACCTTCACAATAA
>STGP01003211.1:405-11570 GCA_004918865.1 Caryocar brasiliense | reverse complement strand
CAAGTAGGCACACAAATCATATCAAGGCAAAAACAAGTCTAATCAAAGCATTGTTAAGCATTCATATAAAAATTTCTAGGTCCTAAATTGGGTCGTTACAGACTGGATAAGCTATATGATATCTCGCCGATTTGTCACAAGTTATATGATGTTTTAGGAGGTTCTCCAATTTTTTGCCACACTAAGAAGCAGGCCACCGTCTCACGTTCCTTAATGGAGGTAGAGTATAGATGGATGGCTATAGCTACTAGTGAACTTTTTTGGCTGCAGGCACTACTGAAATGCTTAGGCGTGAAATAGCAAGTAGGCTTCTAGTTATAGTGTGACAATATGACTGCATTATATATTGCTGCGAATCCAGTATTTTATGAATAAACGAAATACATCAAGATTGATTGTCATTTTATTCAGGAACAATTCAATATAGGGAAATTGTCACCGCTCATGTTCCTCCTCATTTTCAATTGGCTAATATCTTCACGACGGCTTTAAGGCACCAACAATTCCATTTCCTTTTTCTCAAGCTTAGCATTTTCAATGTGCACACTCCAGCTTGAGGGGAGTATTGAGATATGGATATGCCTGCATATATGGTATGCAATATTTGTGTTTAGGAAAATAGTATTTGTATAAGAGACAAGTCAATATTCTAAGAGGAGCAGTTAGTGACAATATACTTTTTAGGAATAGTTAACAATAATCACCAAAAATATTAGTTTCCTTGTAATCTTATTTTCTTATTTAGGTTTGTATAATATAAAAAGGCATTGCAATCATCATTGTAAGGAATGCCTTCTCACAATTTTTCTCAATTAAGTTTCTTATAGCACCTAATACACCACCAAAAATATAAAATTGTTAAGAAAATATAATAAACTAATTCATAATTTAATACTTCAAATCATGTAACCAATTAATTAATATTTTTATATAAACTTTCGCGCATAAAAAAATTAAATAATATGGAAAGTTTAATGTATCATAAGTTGAGAGAATTAATTTATTAAATATTTTCTTAGCAATTTTATATTTTTAGTAGTGCATTAAAAGCTACTAACATGAGTTGCATAAAGTTGTATATAATACATAAATGGTTTGTGATTTAATACTATCTACTAACTGATGGTATATTATTATTTAAATAATTGGTAAAAGTTAAAAAAATATAAAATTTAATATCTCAAATCATATAACTTTTTAATTAATATTTTTTTATAAACTTCAATGTATAAAAAAAAACTATTACATGATATGCAAAGCTTAATTATTTTATATTTTATTAATCATTGCTCTTTTTGTAGGCTTTTATGTGTGAGAGAATTAATTTATTAAATATTTTCTTAACTCAATTTTATATTTTTGGTGGTGCATTAAGAATAAATGACATAAGTTGCATAAAGTTGTACAAAATACATAAATAATTTATGATTTAATACTATTTACTAATCAATAGTATTGTTATTAAAATAGTTGTTAAAAGGTTAAAAATATAAGTTTTTTTTTCTAAAAAAGTATATCAACTAAATAAAATAAATAAATAAATAAACATTTTGTAATTCAATATATATCAATTTATAATATTTATTAAAAAATAAAAATTGAGGAAAATTTTTTTTATAATGTTTTATATAAACCACATGTCAAGCTCAGAGAGAATTTCTCTCATCTTCCGAAAGCATCCACCTGTCATGATAGGAGAAACCTGCTCTCGAACATTGCTATTATATATTATTCTTGATTCTAAAAATCATTAATGTGTATTAAATTACAAAACACATAAAAAAAATCCATATTAAGTCAAAATTTATATTAGATGAGGGTATTAGTTCTAATATATCTTAATAAAATAGTTGAACAAATACTATAAGTTGATATATATATAATCATAAAGCATATAAAAAAGAATTCATATTAGATTAAAATTTAAGACATATATCAAGTTAAGTATTCTCTCAACTGCTATAACCTATAAGTGTCAAATCTCTTCAACTAAAAAAATTTAAGTTATTGGATTGGATAAGCTATCTAGCTTCCCTTTCTATTGCTTTCTAAATGGTTGCTTAGGGCATTTCCAGATTCCCATTGCACTAAAAGATCAGGAGAAGATGACCTTTGGGACATTTGCATACATAAGAGTGCCATTCGGTTTTTGCAACACACTTACAACTTTTCAAAGGTGTATGATGGCCTTTTTTTCTAACATGGTAGAGAGGTTCATTAAAATATTTATGGATGATTTTTTTATATTTGGTTCATCATTTAATGAATGTCTTTCTAACCTTTCCCAAGTCTCACAACATTGTGAGGAAACTAATTTAGTTTTGAATTGGGAAAAGTACCACTTTATGGTATAAGACGGGATAGTACTTGGTCACAAAATCTCTAAGAATGGAATAGAAGTATACAAGGCCAAAGTGGAAGTTATAGAGAAACTACCACCACCGACCTCTGTTAAGGGTATGAGAAGCTTTTTAGGACATGCTAGGTTCAATAGAAGATTTATTAAAAACTTATCTGAAATCTCCAAACTTCTTTGTAATTTGCTAGCTAAAGATAAACCTTTTGAATTTACTAATAAGTGTCTAGATGCCTTTAACAGGTTAAAGCAAGTGTTTATCACAACTCAAATCATTACTGCCCCCGATTGGAGCCTTCCATTTAAACTTATGTGTGACGTGAGTGACTATGTCATAGGCGCAGTTTTAAGACAAAGAAAAGACAATAGCTTGCATGTTATTTATTACAAATTCGATATTAAGATTCGAGACAATAAGGGAGCTAAAAATCTAGTAGCATATCACTTGTTTTTATTAGAGTTAGCCAAAGAGGGAGTAAACAATGAAGTGCTTATAAATGAAAATTTTCTAGATGAGCAATTGTTTGCGCTACTCACCCCTTTATGGTACGCTAATATTGTCAACTATTTAGCATGTGATATAATTCCCTCATAATATAATTATCAGCAAAAGAAAAGATTTCTTCATGACATAAGATACTATTTTTGGGAAGATCTGTACTTATTTAAATATCATTCAGATTAGGTTATTAGGAGGTGAATTCTAAAAGAAGCAGAACATAATATTCTGAAACACTATTATACATTAAAGAGTGGGGCCAGTTAGACCTACCAAAATAACTACAAAGGTGTTACAATGTAGGTTTTATTGGCTTAACTTGTTTAAGGATGCTTACAATTTTGTATATTATTGTGACCGGTGTCAAAGAACTGGTAATTTATCTAATAAACAAAAGATGCCAATAAATGTTATCTTAGAAGCAGAGCTTTTTTATGTTTATGGTTTGGATTTTATGGATCCATTTATGTTATCTTATTTTAACCAATACAGCCTAGTGGCAACGGATTATGTATCTAAATGGGTAGAGGTGGTTGCTCTTTCGACCAATAATGTTAAGAGCATAATGAACTTTTTAAAGAAATATATTTTCACACATTTTAGAGTCCTAAGAGCCATCATCACTGATGGAGGTAAACATTTCTATAACTGTTATTTAAACTTTCTTTCGACTAAGTATGGTGTTAAATGTGATGTATATACGCCAAACCTTCCGCAAATTAGTGGACAAGTGGAAGTATCAAATAGAGAGATAAAAAGAATTTTAGAGCTGATAGTAAATGCTTCATGAAAAGATTGGTCAAGTAAGTTAGATAATGCACTATGGGCATATCAAACAACATTCAAAACACTAATAGGGATGTCACTATAATGCTTAGGATATAGGAAGACTTGTCACCTACTAGTGGAGTTAGAGCACCGTGCGTATTGGGCAATGAAAAAAGTTAGATTTTGATGCTCAACTTGCAGGTGAGAAGAGCTTATTGCAATTGAATAAGTTAGATAAGTTACATCTTCATACATATGAGAATGCCAAGATTTACAGGGAACAAACTAAGAAGTGACATGACAATCATATAGTGAAGAAAGAATCCACAAAAGGGCAACAAATTTTACTTTTTAACTCTCACCTCAAGCTATTCCCAAGCAAGCTTAAATCGAGATGGTTAGGTCGTTATATGGTGAATAAGGTGTTTCCTCTCGGGGTGGTAAAGATCTAATAAGGGGACAATGTCTTAAAAGTAAATGGTTATAGGTTGAGGCACATATCAATTGAGGTTTTAAGCAACAAAAAAGCCTCCCTAATTTAATGTTGCATGAGTCAGGCTAAAGACTTTAAACAAGCACTTTTTGGAATGCAACCTTAGTGTTTCTTTTAATTTTATTCTTTTCTTTTAGTTGCGTGTGATTTACCCTCTTTAAATCTTTGAATTGATAATTGTCAATTTTTTGTAGGACACGTAAGGTGTTTTGAAAAGATGACAAGAGAAGCCTTCAATGATTATGAGTCCAATTAGAGAAGCTTTTTAAACTCTTTCTTTTACATTCACTTTCTTTTTGTGTTTTGTATTTGACATTGAGGATAATGTTAATTTTAAGTTTGGGAGTGGTAAATCTTTGACTTTGCAAATGGTTCTTTATTATTTGTGTGTTTGTGATTATTTATGACTTTTGATAAAGTTTTTGCAATTGTTGACCTTAATTTTCATTCAAAGAGTATTACTTAGATGGATATTAGGATTTTTGTCGAGATTGTGATTTGGAGAATTGCACGATGAAGAACATAGTAATTGTCATACTATTTAGCTTTGGTGAATTTACTTATTTAGGTATGTGCTCATTGTTTATTTGCATTAAATTCATGAATACTTGAAGAAGTTTGTATGCATTAAGTGATTTCTTAAATATCTCACTAGTCTTAAAATAAATCTTTTAAACCTATCGAGGCAAAATTTTTAAACTTATGCATGAGAAGGAAAGGATTAAGTTATTTCTTTGTTTTAACCAAATACAAGTATCTAACATTTTTATTTATCTATCCTTTGATAGTCATTTGCAACCTTTGATGTTTTAGCCTATTTTTCCTTTAATCCTTATTTCCCTACCTTATTTTATGAGATGAAATTATATGATAAAGTGATTAATGCATTAGAAGTTTATTTTTATGGGAACAAATTAGTCAAGCAAGAAAAAGGGCACTAGTTTTCATGAAGTTTTAAAGAAAGAAACAACCAACCAAATATATCATAAGGATTAAGTTTGGAGGTGGATTCAACTAAGCAAGGAAAATAAAAATAAAAAAAGTACAAAAAAAGAGCTTTAAAGTTATTATGTTTAAGCTCAACAAAAAGGAATCCTTGCTTTTCCAAGTGTGCATGAAGACAAAAAAAAAAACTAGTGTTCCTTATAAACTTAATTATATGATTCCCTTTTTCCATTCTAAAAATTCTTAATGTACTGTGATCTTTGTCATGCTAATTCCTACTTCATAATTTTGTTTGTTGATTTTTTTTTTTGTTAAACCTTATTACAACCGTATGTGGCCTTATTATAACCCTATAAAAGACTTTTTTAGATTACATAAGTTCCATTAGTGGAGATAGGATTGGAAGATTTACATATGAGATTGGGATAAATCTACACATCTAACTCTATTACCATCCTTTAAGGTGTTAGTAATTGCTTGATATGTATAAATTATTTAGGTGTTAATGAATTTATGTAATGAGATGATGACATGTGCTTAAGTAGTAAATTAAGCCTGATTAAATGGCCATGCATGAGCCATATTCAGAATCTATATGATTTGAAAAGTTATGACGTGTTGGTATTCTTGGCATTATCCTAATTTTCCATCTTGTAATTCTCTTTAAGAAAAAAGAAAGGCCTTCTAAACTTTATGTTAAGTTTTCTTTGCTTGACGACAAGCAAATATTCAAGTTTGGGGATATTTGATAAGTGTAAAATAAACACTAATATTAAGGTTACAATACATGAGTTTTATTAAAAAAAAGTGTATAATTATTAATAAATTAGGATAGTTTTCATAGGTTTTGATTGTGTGATTTATTAATGAGTTATTAAGCTTAATTGAACCATTTTTATGCAAATTTCATATCCAAAATTTCACAAAGATAAACTCTAAAAGACATAGAGCGAAAAGAATGAGAAAAAGCAAGTTAAAGTGAAGAAAACCAGGGTCCAGCTAAAAACACATCTTAGGTATGTAATCTTAACCAAAAACACAGTCAAGCCATGTTGTCCACGGCGTTCTAAAGAAGAAGAGAAATTACACGAGCTAACTATGTAAAATAACACAATCGTGTAAAATGAAGACATGGGTGTGTAAGGAGAAAATGACCGTGGAATTTGGACAGAAGCGACCTTAAGATTATAAGGGCAAGCCATGCAAAATAAGCCAAAAACACAGCGAGGTCATGCCTGTTTTCTCGTGCGATAAAGAAAAAAAATACTTATACGGGCAAACTGTGTAATTTGAGTAAAAAACATGGGCTGGGCATGTTGCACATAAGAATTAGGTTTTCTCTGTAAATAGGCTTCTTTTCTCAATTTTTCAAAAGAGAAGCCAATGTGGAAAAATAATGCATGACCCTAAAACTTCCTAAACTTGACTTCTAACCAACTTTCAAGCTTTAGAGGTAAGAATTTTGGATTAAACAATGCTTGTGATCAACCATATAATCAATTTCTAGAGTTTTTCTTTCTCGTACTCTTTTATCTTTTATCCTTAAGCTTTTTGTCTGTAAGATGATGATTACTTTCTTTTTTGTGGAGAACTAAACTATTTTAAGGTTTATTGATGTAGCTTGACCATAATTTGATTTTTTTATTTGACTTGTTATGATTTTCTTTATTATCACGGTTGTTTGTTGTTAATTATAATGCTTCTGATGCTTACAGGTTCTTTAGATGATCTAGTTACCAGCAAATACTGAAATGACATGGTAATAACTGACTAAGTAATAAACATCGTAGGAATAATAACTAGAGTGAAAGGATAAAGTCTGACCTATGGGAATTTCAAGTAGTATAAACAATATTATCTTAAATAATTGATGAGTAGCCATGTTCTTAATACATTGATTATAGTAAATTGTAATTATTGCCATACGAGACTGTAGTTTATTATAATTGATAACTTTATTGTTTTATTGAAAGAGGATAGCGAATCCAATAGGTCTATTCTTCCGTGTGATACATGATTAAACACGATTGTCTTGCGAATTGAAAAAAATCTGGTAAAGTCAAGTTAAATCAAGAAGACCCTAATCTTCTCTAATATATTCTTTATTTGATAAATTTAGTTTAATTGATTAACTTAGTTAATTTAGCTAATTGAACCTTTTAATTTGACTATTTAAATAATAGTAGGAGACATAAACTTCTGGTACTTGACACAATCTCTGAGGGACGATACTACACAATCTTTGAGGGATGATACTTGACTTATCACTTTATTACTTTCATGATTTCATATAGTTGCGAACATGTATCAAGTACTATTTGGACCTTCAGTCACCCTAATTTGATTTAAGCTCAATACTTTGATTTAAGGCCTTTGGTTGACTCTATAGAGTTTACTCTTACCCTAAAAGAAGTGACATTTTATGCATCATACATTCACTTCTACTTTCATTATTTAATATGATATTATAATCTTAAATTTTGTCAATTATGTTCTAATAAGTAAAGTTCTAAATTATGATTTTATTCCAAACTGAGTTCAATTTGATTCTGAAAGCTCTAATAAGATCTAATTTGACACTTTTAAATATGAAACTTTTGATGTGATTATGACTTTGTTTTAAATTTTATAACTTTGTTATAAAATACATGATTTTATGTGCCTTCAAAGAAATGATGTTTGTTCTGAATGTGTGTTTAGTTAATGTAAGTTATGGCTTACGTTTGACTTGATTATGGGATGTTTTGAATATGATATACTTGGATGAATGAATAGTAAATTTGAATAAGTGTTGCATGCTTCAAAGTTTGTTTTGTATTTATTATGAATGGTTGAGCATCCATAACTCTGCTTTCTCATCCCTGGGATACTCACTCAAATTTACTAAGGACAGTTAAATGATTACTCAAGTTCATCGGAGCAGTAATATGAGCAATAAGAGAATTATGAACTTGATAACGCGATATAGGTGACGTGGAGAACATTTGAGCATGGCACCACTACACTACATTGCATATATACTTAGAAGATTTATTTTTGGATATTCAGTATTGTTTTGGAGGTTATCTGAATATTTATCATTTGAATTTTTGCGACATTTAGATTTGTAGCCCAACATCTATCAGGCTGTATTTTGAAATATCTCTTTGGTTAGTTATTGAATTTGAATTTGTTTTGTGACAACCCAAGATAGGGCCTAGATGGTTTGGCAAATTATTTTATGGATGATATGGATTTAATGAAAATTATGAAAATTTTTTTAGACAGTAGTACACTACATTACATGTAAACTTAGAAGACTTATTTTTTGATATTTGATATTGTTTTCTAAGTTCTCTGAATATTTGTCATTTGGGTTTTTGTGACATGTGGATTTGTAGCCCAACATCTATTGGGCCATGATTTAGAATATCTGTTTGATTAGTTATTGAATTTAAATTTGTTTTGATGGGCTCATTATGAATAAGTTGTAATTTATTAAGTTATATGTGAAGTCCACAAGAATGTATTTTTTAAAAAGGGACTAATAGAAATGGCTCAATAATAAATAATAGAAAAAAGAAAGAATATGACTCAAACTAAAGCCTAAACATAAGAAGATAAGTAATTTGGTATTTGAATTTGGTTTGGGACATGACAAATCTAACCTAACCCATATTCTATCAGTTGAGGATATCGAGGTTTAGCCTGATCTGACATAAGACAAGGAACTGATGAGGATTCTGGCGATTGAGGTGAAACAGTTAAGGAACAAACAGATATAACTAGTCAAAGCATTATAAAATAACCATATTGGAGAGGATGCCATTATGGAGTATGAGGCTAATATAAGAATGTAGTATCCCCACCTGTTTTTAGCTTAGCATTGTTAAATTTTGAGCACAGGATTTTCTTAAGGTAAAGAACTTGTAATGGCCCAAGATATGCCTAGATTGTTTGGCAAATTGTTCTATGAATGATATAGACTTAATGAAAATTATGAAAATTATTGAAAATTTTGCCCAATAATTAGAATGTTGTCCATGTACAAGACTAGGAAAAAGATGATAGTCCCTCTATCCATTTTGTATACACAAAGCTTATCTTCATTCTTTATGAAACCAAAAGACTTAATGGCTTTGTTAATATGAAGATTCCAGCTCCTTGATGCTTGTTTGAGTTCATAAATAGAGCTTTTAAGGCTCCATAGTTTTGATCTATCTGAGGACTCAAAGCCCTTGGGTTGGTCTATGAATAAGTCTTCTTTAATATATCCATTAAGGAAGGTGGCATTGACATCTATTTGCCAGACCTCATAGTTATAGTACACTGTTATGGCTATGGTCAACAAAATTCTAATGGATTTTAGCGTGGCTACAGGCAAGAAATTCTCCTCATAATGGACTCCCTCCCTCTGGCAATAACCTTTCACCACCGACCGTGCCTTGAAGGTTTCAACCTTCCCATCTGAACCAATCTTTCTTTTGAAGACCCATTTAGTCGCAATAGGCACTATACCCTTAGATGGATCAAGAAGATCCCAAATTTAATTTGAATACATCGAATCCATTTTAGATCTCACGGCCTCTAGCCATTTCAAAAAATCTGTATCCGATATAGCTTCTTCAAACTAATAGGATCATTAGAATGATCACTATCTCCAAGCACACACAACTCTCTTGAGTTATGAAAATAACCGTATCTAGCTGAAGGATGAGATATCCTACCACTCCTTCAAGGAACTATGACATCCTCCAACAGAGCAGGCTCCTATATCTTCTGATCAATCTCTACCTAATCTGCCTGCAAATCAAATGACTAATCCCAATACTCGTTGGATGAATCTTCATCCAACTTTATCTTCTTACCAATGCCACCTTCTTAAACAAATTCTTCTTCAAGAAAGATTGCACTCCTATTGATGACAATCCTTTAATCATTAGGAAGATAAATGTGATATCCTAGGTTATCACTAACATATCCCATAAACCATCCTTTCGTGGACCTAGCATCCAACTTATCAGTCTTTGGCTTCTTAATATAAGCTGGACAACCTTAAATCTTAATGTGCCTAAAACTTGGAGTATTACCACACCATGCCTCATATAGTGTAGTATTAACTAACTTAAATGGTACCTTGTTAAGGATATAATAAGCTATCTACAAAGCATATCCCTATAGTGATATAGGGAGATCTGTATAGCTTATCATAGATTATACCATATCCAACAAGGTACAATTCCTCCTTTCAGAAACACTATTAAGCTGTGGTGACCTTGGAGGAGTCAGTAGAGATATAATACCTTGTTCCTTCAAGAACAAGTCAAACTTGGTACTTAAGTATTCGCGTCCTCGATCTGATCGAAGAGTCTAATACTCTTTCTTGATTGCTTTTCTACTTCAGCCTTGAATTCTTTGAATTTTTCAAAGGATTCATGCTTGTATCTTATAAGATACAAATACCTATACCTTGATAAGTCATTAGTAATTATAATGAAGTAGTAGTATCCACCCTTGGCCATTGTAGGGAATGCCCACATACATCTAAATGTATTAAATCTATAACCTCTTTGGCCCTTTCCTTTTATTGCATAAAAGGAAGCCTAGTTATCTTACCTTAAAGGCAAGATTTATAAGTTAGACCAGGCTGGGCCGTTAAAGAAATAGGCATTCCAAGTTTTTCCAACTTATTAATCCTGTCATCTGCAATATGGCCCAATTTTAAATGCTAAAGATGTCTTAGATTTTTTGTGGATTTAGCAACTATATTAATCGCTTTATCATTGGAATTTTTATTATTTCTAACTTTTAAATAATAAAGCCTGACATGCAATGTTAGTTATATGCCCTAGAGCAATATGTAAAACTGTGATTTGTATTTAACAATTTTTTTAATGGCAATAAAAGTACTTTAAAACTATTCATAATCATAAGTATTTTGATTGGACGCCACTACTCCGAAAGATCGTCACCTCTGTTTGTTTCTATGATTAATATGTGATACTAATAAAAATATAATAGTGAGTCTCATGCTATTTGATATTAGATATCAAAATAACTACAGTGGGTACTCATGTGGTAAGTAGGTCTATAATGACCCAACTTAGGGCCTAGAAATTTTTAGA